>APFE030660653.1:0-36114 GCA_000404065.3 Pinus taeda | reverse complement strand
TACTCTGTCTCCTTTGAAATTTTACACCACTGTGTGTAAAAATTTCATTTACATTCACTGCTGTGTGAAAAACAAAGAATACAGGGATTTACAGATTTACCTTTTCACTGCTGTGTGAAACAATTCATGGATTTGAAACAAACTACCCCCTGGTTTTCTTCATTCACTTCACTACTTCTCCTGCACTGCTGTGCATTCTTTTTTTTTACAATTACACTCTCTTTTACACTGGTGTGTATATTATCATACGCGCTGCTGCGTTTTTCCCTTCTCTCTTTGTTTCGCACTGCTGTGCATATTTCTCCATTGCTCTAACTTAAAACAAATGAAAACATTACATTTTTTTTATATGACAACGCGGGAAAAGTACTAGCGTCTCCATATTGCCGTAAAAGAAGACAGTAAAAATTTAATGGTCTTATTGGCTTTTATCCATGCCCATACTCCCGCTGGAACAAAATTAAAAACTTCACCAAAGAACTTACCATCCACAGTAAATTGCATTTACTGTTTTGCTGAGATAAATGGTGGTCTTATTGGCTTTTATCCATGCCCATACTCCCGCTGGAACAAAATTAAAAACTTCACCAAAGAACTTACCATCCACAGTAAATTGCATTTACTGTTTTACTGAGATAAACGGCGGTAGGAAAGCTTTCACTTCACGTCAAAATTAATTTTCAGGCCTTCACATCAACATTATACAATATGCTTTAGTAACTCTATCGGGTCGGGACTTCATCCCATGACACAACAATGTGCACCCATGGTTTCCCCCGATACTGAAATCCCGATCACACATGGCCCGATACCTCCGATATATATATTATAATATATGCTTGAAAATATATATAAAACGAGCCACAGGCGGACCCGAAATAATATGAAGCAAAATGATAACGAGCCACAGGCGGACCCGAAATAATATGAAGCAAAATGATGAATACCCATCAGGTCCAGGATATCGGGTCATAACATATCGCATGAGAAACGAACTGCCCACTTGGTTTTCCCGATAGCGAAAATAATATGGACCCGATAATTTATCAAAAGGGATTAATTCCATCATCGGGTCCGACCCATCGGCAATAACAAAACTTTAGCTGCCATTTCGCCGATGCAATATCGACGATCTCTTATCGCTGGAGTGTTCATCGCTGCTGCACTCCTTTGCCGATGCGCAGTTGGAATTAATTTTTCAACAAGATCCTCCACCAGCAGTAAACTTTTTCGAATAAGTGAGGCTAGCTTCCACCGCCTTGCTTTTGTATCCATAGCTAGTAACCATTCCAGTTTTATCTCACCTTGTTCATTGTAGGTTCATTGTATCTCACTACAAAAACACAGCCGACTCTGTCCATTGTATCTCATTTTCGAGATGGTTTCTTTACCACTCTTCCTACTGAGCAAAGACAGCCCATATCAGAAGCACATTAGCGCATATCAGAAGCACATAATAAGAATGAAGAAGAGGAAAGGGTAGCAGTAAGGACAACCCATATCAGAAGCACATAATAAGAATGAAGAAGAGGTGACTGTGGTATGCTATAGAAGCCACAAGGAAAGGTAATTATCTTTATCCTTACATTTGAATTCGGTATCCATAGCTGTTACACAACAATTCAGTATCCATAGATGTTGCAGAGACAATTGAATTCTATATCCATAGTTGTTGCAGAGAGAAAGGTAATGGTAGCAGTTTGGGTACCCATAGATGTTGCATAATTGTTGTAGAAAATGATTGATCACTTCACCATGATCGATGGTGAAAGAATGAGAGCTTTTGCATGATCGATGGTGAAAGAATGAGAGCTCGTGCTATTGCTTATCAAACTCTCCACCGCCCAGCTCGAACTGAATGTTGGTGTAACCAAACTTTCTGGTTCATTGCCGTAGGGAATATATAAGCCATATGTGAATTCGGGGAAAGTTACGAGTAGTAGGTTACCACTTTCATAATGATACCTGGATTTAGCCAAAGGATCATCAACAAAATAGTGCTGCAGGTACCACTCATAATGTACCTGGATTGTGGCCCTTTTGCATGATATCGGATGGTGAAAGAAGATGAGGAGCTCGTGCTATGCTTATCAAAAACTCCTCCACCGCCCAGCTCGAAAATGAATGTGGTGTAACCAAACTTCTGGTTCATGCCGTAGGAATATAAAGCCCATATGCGAAGTGGGAATAGTCGAGTAGTAGTTACCACTCTAATGTACCCTGGGATTGTAGCCAAGGATCATCAAAAAATAGTAGCAGGTACCCACTCATAATGTACCTGAGATTGTGGCCACGCACATCCTCATGCAGCCCTCCTCTCGCCACGCTTATCTTCATGCGGGCCAACAGACCACCTGTCTGTCTAAAATAAGACAATTGAACATCATCCCATGCATTAGGAAAGCATGAACATCCAAATCCCAAGCATTAAATGCCTAGCATTAATGTTAGCAGGCAAGCATGAACATCAAAATTCCAAGCATTAAATGCTTAGCATTAATGTTAGCATTAAGCTGATCTATAGCTTATCTATCAATGATAAGAAAAACATAAATACATATAACTTAAGTTTTTGCCTCCCCACTTCGGGAAGAGGCCAAATAAGATAGTAAATAATTATGTATTTAAAAGCTTTCGTTATAATCCACGAACGGATGGTAACAAGCAGCGCACAGATAGCTCAATTAATATTAACATCGTGGCTTTCGATTACTATAGTCCCTGGCCATTGCCAGATGACGGAGACTAATAATAATTAATTGATAGGTTAAATATTACATTATTGTAAGCAGAAAACTTCTAATACATCAAATAATGTAATAAAAACAGCCGTACTAATACACTTTTTCTTATATCAAGAAATAACATAATTAAATAATGATTAATTGATAGGTTAAATAATACGTTATTGTAGCGAGAGAACTTTTAAAAGAAAATATTAATTGATCAAATAATGTAATAACATGATTTTTATTGTTATTTTTTATCTTATGTGATTGCAGGCAGTTGATATTTTTAGATATGCCAAGTTTTTTGAATTTGGCACCTGAAAAATAGTAGGAAGTCATTTCTAACGGCAGGGTTGCAAATAATCGTTATTAAGAATACGGTTGCTTGATTAAGAATAAAGTCATTTATTTATTAAAATTAATTCTAATTTTTTTCCCAATATTTAACCATATTTATATTCATTCCTCTTAATATTAAATTATATTACCATAAATTATGGAACATGGTGTTTAATAGTTTATCATATTATTTATTTTTAAATATATTTATATATTTGTTGTTATTTTAGTTTGTAATGTTGTAATTTTAGTTTGTTAGATGTATGAAATTTTAGTTATAGAATTTTGAAATATTAAATCAAGGTATAAATTATTAGCAATTTAATAGGGGTATTTGGTATTGTTAGTCACTTGAGATGTTTGGTGAAATAAGTATTTTAATGTTTATTATGTATTGATTTCTATACTTATTTACGCGTCATTTAATTTATATTATAATACCGGTACTTATACTAATTACTTAATTTATATATCTATGCTAGTGAATATAGCAATTACTAACTATTATTAAAGAATGCAAATACAAAGTAACCCATCACGTACAACTCTATAATTACCAAAATAATCATTCTAAAACATTTTTTAGTATATACTATAATTTTGTTTTAAGGAAAACTTAAAAAAAATACTTCAAATGTTATATATCAAATTGAAAAATATAACCTAATTAAATATAATACATATACATATTGAAGTTGTATAACAAATTTGCGACATTTGTAAATACTCGTCGCACAACAAGAGTATTATACATTAGTTTGGGTGTAAACATTACAATAAATTTACAATTACAGGTCCTTGTACATAGTTTGGTGGGGAACATCTTACTAAATTTACAATTATTCTTATTCTTATTCTTGTCATTATATTCTTTTCTTTTATTTATTTTTATTATTTATTGAAATATTATCATCTATTTATTAATCTGTGTTTTATTGTTATTTTTATAAAAAATAAAAATAATATATAAAATTTGATTATTAAATTTTATATTTTAAAATAGAAATTTTAAATTTTTTATATATTTAAAAAATTGTGATTTAATTAAAAATTTTTTTTTTATGGAAAATAAATATATAGATTTTTGCTATGTAGATTTTAGGGTTTCTTTTACATAAATTATTGTGGAAACACAAATATATAAATATATAAAATAAGAGAGAGACAAAGATATACCTCGTTCACCCAATTTGGGCTATGTCCACGAAAAAACAATCAATCCTTCCTTTTATATTATCCAACAGAATGAAAAGATACAACCTACAACAAATAGGTTGTAATTTCCTCTTCACTCTCACACACACAGTGTCCTCTTTATTTCTCACTCAGAATACAATTCCCTTAATGAGATCATCAGCATAATGAACAACCCACATTGACTACAAAATTACAATATTTTACAAGGAAAATTTTCATCTATTTTTAGCTTAAGGAGTGTGGCCCTCTGACCCTCCAATAGGGGGGATGGTCTCCCCTGGCCCGACGAGGAAGACAAGTCACCCCACACCCTCGGGCATGGAGGGGTGTACAATATTCCTAGGGTATACATCTAGCTGAAACAAAGAACTATGAATAAGAAAGATAATCGAGCTCCACACCCAACAAGTTGTTGAAAAAAAGGGAATTACATGCCAAAAGAAGTGCAAGGTAAAACATATAAGGTTAAACATACCAATATCAAATAATATATCCAATATATGCAAGATCATGCTTTGATCTACAAATTCATTCTATTATGGCCCTTTGAAAAGTTTATGATTAGGTGGATCTAAAAAAAATGGCACCTCAAGGTAAAATGGCACCAAGGTGTGATAATCTTGGTGCTAATTCCTTTGCAAACACTATTATATATATTTACTTGTAAATATTGTGAAAGTATTGATTGTGGGGTTGATACTAAAGTTGATAGATAGATAAAAAAAAATTAAAATATTATTATGAATGAATAATTATTATTAAACTTATTTATTATTTCAAAATGTAACTTTTAGGAAGCGATTATGTATCAGTTGTATTCCAAGAAAAGAAAGTTTTGAAGTGACAATTGTCACAGTTAAAAAAAAAAAAAATCTCCATCTTTAAACCAAAAAAACCTACCATAAGAATTAACATGATGGGAGAGGAAGGTCATGTGGTGGAAATAGGAAGAGAGAATGTGGGAGGAAGAGGCGGTTTGAGAAAAAGGATCTTGTGGGAGAGAAAGTTGACTCATCCGAAAGAAAAATAAAGTTTTAGACCGTGAACTCGTGCAACATTCTAGGGTATAACGAGGTGAAAAATAAAATAATAATGATTTGATTTCTAACAGAAAGGCTACATGAGGCTCAAGAGGAACTGTGGAGATAACAATTCATTAATTCGGTGGAGCGTAATTGCTCCTATTATATTTTCAAACATTCAAATAGGTAGATGAATTGGTGTTTCAATGTCTTTTATTTAATCTATATTGTTTTTATATTAACATGTTTATTAATAAAGTGCACTGCACCTGTAATGTTTAACAACTTTTTTTTTTCTCTGAAAAAAATGGTGTATTGAAATTACAAAGTTATTCAAGTTCAAGTGTTGTTAGATAAGATGGAAAAATAGTAATGAGAGTATATTTTAATAAAAGGAAAAGATGTATTTATACATAAAGAGGGTTATTAGTGTTTAGGAAAGCAATAGAAGAAGGCCTCTATGTAATGCTTTAAATGTTTGTAGTCCCTATTTGACAACCCCTAAGAGAATTTGGTGAAGAAACCCAAGTCCAAAAGTCAAGCATCAACATTTATGTGTATTAAGGGCTTAATTGACCAAATATGTAAATAAGGAAAATTTGGTGCAGATATACACTTATGTATATACAAAAACATAAACATATGAATGACCAATATAAATAAATGTGTTGGATAAAGAAAAAAATAGAAATTAGGCACACATGCTTAAAAAACTGGAAAGTATAAAATGAAGACAACCATGTAGAGGAATTAAGATAGGAGATCATAATAATAAAACAAAGATAAAATTTTAATAGTTTGCACTATAAAGAGGCAAGCGCATGCACACACACATAAAGATGAAGGTAAGGGAAATATTTAAGCCCAAAAAAATTTTCATTGCAAAATAAAGTATGTTAAGAAATAACGAGTACCAAGTAAATTGGTAATATTTAATATTTTGTTTTAATATTATAGGTCACCAAGGCCATATTGAAACAATAGTTCCAAGGTCAACAATTTCTTAGAAAAAACTACCAAACCTTATGACAGAACTGATTTTATATATATGTATATGTATATGTATATGTGTATGTATATGTATATGTATATGTATAGTTATATATGTATATGTATATGTATATGTATATGTATATACATATACATATACATATACATATACATATACATATACATATATATAGGGGTAGAAACCCCATATGAATACAAAATGGTTCAGTCTTTTTCATTTCCAAACTAATTAAAAAATGAAATAAATAGGCCAATATGGTCATGGTCATGCTACGTCAACAACTGATTCACATGAACTAGAGATTAACCTACAAATAAAAAGGGGTAGAAAGGGTTAGAAACCCTAATTACTTGGAATTTCCTACATTGAAAAATGAGAAAATGGGAATCCAAGCAAGAGTAGGTATGAACCCACAGTAGGAAAAGAGAAGTCGTATTATAAATGGATGTATGAATCTTGCTCTAGACCAAATATGAGAGGGTATCCTTGTATAAAAATAAAGAGAAATTACCTACATATAAAAACCCTTCAACATACCAAACTATGCTCTTATGCATAAGGGTGGATGTAAGGAGTTAGAGCCAAAAACTTAAATCAAAATAAGCAAAGAAAACCCTTCTAGAAAGTTGATGAAGGATTTGATTTCATGTCCTTACCTATGGCCAAGAAGACCTAAGTGGAAATATACTCAGAAAATAAAAGAAAAGAGAGAGCTTATGGTTTGATAGAATAAGAAATGTAAAGATATCATAAGGATTATCTAGTGAAGAAAGTCAGAAAGGAGAGGAATTTTTTTCCTAGATTCTCAAGCTCTGGTAGAATTAAAATTACCGATAAGTGTTATCTTGTGAAACCCGGATCCATAACTAGAGTAAGGTTCCAACCTCACTCGGAAACCTACAAAAATTCCAAGAGGAATTTGAAAATGATTGAGTAATGGATAACAAAAATTTTCTAAGGAATAGACATGAGTTACTTGTGAGGACACAAGCAAGGATGATAGTTTAAACCTAATTGGAACACTTGATTGAAGTTTAATCAAATGGGAATTATGTAGTAGGGGAGAAATTACTCAATTAAATGGATATACCAAACAAACTCCTCATATGATTTCTTGGCCTGCATATAAAATACTGATTAGTTTACATTCCAATAACTCATTAAGTCAAGAATTGAGAAGTGTAAATATGGCGAGTTACCTAAGCTACTTACAGGTATAATAAGGAGCATAATAGTGAATATTTGAAAAAAAAGTTATTAATACCAAGAATTCAAATGATTCTGCTTGAAAGGGGAAACATCTCTTGCACATTCAGGGTAGAAGGTAGACAAGAGCTAGAGGGCCTGTTGGTGCCAAATCGATGTAAAAGCTAGAAAAAAACTAGTGAGGAATTACAAAGTCCTAATCACTAGAGTGTCGAAGTGAAAATGGTGGAAGTGAGTGGAGTTTTATTAGAGGGTGGAGTAGTAACCCTAACTACCCATCAACCAATCCTCACCATTAGATCAAGAAATTATATCTATGCCATAGACCTCCTGACATTCACATGAGTAGGACAACTTTTCCCTCAAGGTAGAAGCCACATAATCCAAGATGTGAGGATTAGTATTTCAAAGTTAGCATTGCAATAATATACCATATGACAAAACGATGGCCTAACAGTTAATGTATATCATATCAAATGTATGGTCATGGGTTCATGTAACCCCTTTTTCTACTAAACAAGTTAAGTGTCAGCTATGGTGCATTTGACTTTATGAATGCTTTTATCACTCTTAATGGGAGAGCGACGAGGGGGTAACCCATCTAATACTTTGAGACACTAAATATATAAATAAATATGAATCAACGATCTTTTAGTAAATTTTATTAAGGGAAAGAAAATATAGTTGGTAAATGATAATAATGCATTACATAGGTGTATATAGCCTAAAAAAAAATTATTGCCTTCTCCATACTTATAAGTCAAAGTTATTCAATGCCTATGAGCCTAATCACAGTTAGAATTGAACATAGTAAATGTTTCTTACATAATGATTTTTTCTATTACACAACAAGGGTAGAGACACGTAAAAGAGTACTGCATTTTAAAAAATTTCTGCGATTTTACAAAGTGGATAAGCTGTAAATATATTAAACAATTATTGTTGGAATACCCCTACCCATAGGAATAGGTATGTTGGGCATCCAAGAGTGTAAGTAGTTTTATGATAAATCAATTGAGTAGTAATATATCCTATAACTAGTGAACTCTATTCCATAATTGTTGTATATTGAGTAGACAAAGAAGCTAATAATCTATGGAATCGAGAGAAAACACTTTCATATCCAAGCAAAAAAAGCATACATGTATATATGTGCAAGGTAAAAAAATGTACAATTACCTATATTACTATGTTAAAGAGTTAGTAGAAATAGATAGATATGTTCAAAGCATAAGGTATGTTGTTTACATATGAAATTATACCTAAAATTTTCTGAAATTACCCTGATGCAACTTGTACAAAACTACTTTTGGTATATAACTTACATGACTCATAGGCATACATGTCGTATAATAGATATCTATTACAACCTATCTAGAAGGGAGGTAGGAAAAAATTAAGTGTGTAATCATAGTGTTAAAATATAAAATACTTAATTGTTACACTAAAATACTCTTAGAGAGTAGTTATAGAAATTTATTGGTACAAGTAGTCCATGACTACCTATTGTAAGCCTATCCTCTTATAATTAAGTACACATACCTTGGGTGAAAGATATTTGAGAATAACTATGGAATCCAAAACATTTACAAAATTACATGCTTATATACTCAGGAGTTTAGTTAAAAGAACAATCACATCACATGTGCTATCACATATGCTAAGAAGTTTTGGAAGCCTTTGATATAAATTATTTTATTTAAGGTTTATGATTGAATTGGAGGGAAACATAGAGTATATATACATAATAAAAGGTATATTAAACACTGTTAAGGTATGCATATACCAATTGGACACATGCTTAGAAGAATGGTTGAAAACCTTGTAGTATACAAAATAAAATATAGCACTAAATATTATGTACTCAAAGTGAGTTTGTTTGGGCATACTCAATGTTAACATTTGTTAAAACCTATTTAGATATACAAAACATATATATCGAATAAAAACATATACTAACAACATAACTTAAGTATGAGTGTGCTAAGTGTAATAACGTATGGCTATAAATAAGTCATCATGGCTGATATGAGTAGGTCTTGGGTTTCATCACTAATATGACCTGTCGATGAGCTAATGAACTAAGAAATATTCTTAACAAGAAGGTCTCGCCATGAAGGAAACCATGGGAAACCTGTTCAAATTGTAGAATAGTTAAGAATCCTAGTAAGAACCATTAGATTGGGGTTGGTAATAACAACTAATGCTACATGGAATCATTTGAAAGACGTAACATTATTTTTTGTGGTGAGATTCTTCTTACATATTATAGCTTTTAAGAATTTCAAGAGAAACCTTTTCATTAGAGAAATTTTGAAGTCTAAAATACGCCTCCTAAAAAAATAAAATAAGATTAGATTACATCATCAAATTTTAGAAGGAAAAAAGAAAAAACTACTTTTTCAACTCATATTTTCAACTTATCTCTCTACGATTTTACTCAAATTTTGAGTGAGATCCCTCATTGGTTACAAAATTTAATTCCTCATCTAAGGAACACCCATGTTTCATACTTTCGATGCTACATGAAAAATGAGAAATACATGAAAAAACATGATTGCAATCATGTTTTTCATGTATTTCTCATTTTTCGTGTAGCAGGGTCCATCGAAAGTGTGCACCATGGGTACTCATTGGATGAGGAATTAAATTTACGCATCCAACAATTGCTCTCATAGGGAGACATCCCCCATGGTTGACATCATCATCTCGAATCCTATTGGTTCTTATAAATTTTATTTTGGTTGTTGTTAGGCCGGGAAATTGTCATGTTTAATTCATATTCTCACCCTGTGCTTACTCATGGTTTTCATTTTTATTCCTATCATTTTGCACAATTGTTGGGCTAGTAGCTTAAACTTGGAGGGTGATCATGTAAGTGTTCATTATTAAACTTATCTCCTTTTATTTCAATAAGATTTGCATCAAAATGATTATTGATTACGGTGATTGTGTTGTTTCAAGAAGTCACATGAAATCACAATCAAATATATACATGCATCAACAATTAATTGCACCTACTTCTATTCCTCCGTCAACAATCCTACACTAGCATTCCTACACTGCTTTGGGGCTTTCGTATATCGGCACATTTTTCAGGAAAATCCGAGAAAGGTTTTTGTTAAAAATGACATTATAACACGTTACCATTAGTTGTATTGCACCCAGGTCGCACATGTGGGTCTCTAGAAGAAAATCAACAAATATGCTCAAAATCCGCACACTTTCCAAACTGCCACGTTTGACCTTGACTTGCGTGAAGATGGATGAGAATCTTAGAAATATGAGCATATGGGTGTTTTATTAGTATAAAAATTTATCTAGAACTAAAAATATTTCAAAATATTCGCAATGTTTTAAAAGTTACACGAGGATCTTTGAGGCAGTTTTATAAAAAAGGATTTTTTTCCCGAATTTTTGGATCTTGTCTAGATTTACCAAAGAAATGGAAAATTCATATCAGATATTCATTTTCTTAATGGGACAATGGTTTTACTAGTCTCCTATTGATGGCAAGTAGTTGGGATTCAATCCCTCACTTTGTTTTCAAAAGTTTGGCTTGTTCAAAGTCTATCATGTAATTGTAATTATATAAAAGCCAAATCATGGCTCTCTAGAGGGGGTGGGGGGAGGGAAGAAAACCGATTATTGTACTTCCATGTTGTTGGATCAAGTTTAAGGGGGCTCTTCTCCCTTCCCTATGATTAGTTGGAGCTTGGATTCAAAGCTTTGATGTATAATTGCAACAAACATTTAAGCTAATCTAAGGAGCTATGCCAATTTATCAATTTCTAAGTTTAAGTCTTATGTGAATGAGTTGTTTGTGTATTTGATTTCCCAACTTTTGTAAAGGGAAATGAGTTGGTTGGTCAAGGCCAGCCAACCCAGCAAGAAGTATTTTGTTTTGTTGAGCTAACAGATCTATGTTGTCTTCATAAATTGTGTGCTACTAGGATTTGAGGTTTGATAGTGTGGGTGCGTTCATTTATTTAATATTACTGTAGTATTTCGTTCCTTTGATGCATTTAGTGAACTCCTTTCTGCAAAGGTGTGTTTCAAGTGTGTTTTAATCCTGCAAGCATGAATTTTTTCGGCAAGATCGTTTATTCTTGCAAGGCGATTTATTTCCTTTACGCAAGTGTGTTTCATTTCTAAGTACAAGTTTGGAAGTATTCTCGGAAAGTAAGTTTGATTTAGGATTGATTTGTTAGTTATATTCCCCTTAGTCTAAATGAAACCCTATTCACCTTTTAAGGATCTATAACTATGTCTACTTCCTTGCAAGAATAGCCTAGTTGAGCACTAGAATCTATTGTAGGACCATATGAACTAAAACCTCCATTTGAGAAAGACACAAATCTGGTTTATATGGTCACAGTCGTATAAAAGAGAAGTATTGTTCATTCTATAGGGATAGGGACATTGTTCTCAGTATAGGAATCAATATTCTAGTACAGGAACAATGCACCCTGGTTCAGGGACCTGGAATTCTAATACTAAGTCGAAATATTCAGTATAGAAACAGAATACACTTCTGGTACAGGAACATCATTCTAGTACATGAATATCATCCCAAATGCAGGAACTCTGTTTGAGTGCAGGAATGTTGTTGCAGTGCAGGAACGTTGGTTCAGTCCAGGAATGGAAGACTTGTAACAGAGACAGGCATAGCTATAAGTCTAATTATTTCTCTCTCTCTTAACGCACTGATACTCAGTCACAAAATATTTAATTTCTTTCCTTTATTTACCAGAATTGTTTCTGTTCATTCAAGCTCCTTTCATTAAGTTCTAGTGCAGGAACGAGACTCATTTTGGTACAGGCACGTGGTTGCTCTAGTGTAGGAATGAGATATATTTAGTAAAGGACTTAGATTTATAATTATAATAGAAGATCATCCCTTTTGTTCTTTTTAAAGTGCTGGAGTTTTGATTACGTGAACATATTTCATTCTCCAACATTAATTTCAAATTGATTGCAAGGCATGCTTTAATTTTTCTATCAAAATTTGTGAAAAGTATTTTTCTTGAGTGAATCCAGTTTCCAAAATGGTGTGGTGCCATTTTATTAATTAGTGTAGGTTGATGAAGTCTTTCTTTGGCATTTCTAGTGTTGTGTCTCTAATTTTACGAACTCCCAAATTGACAATTAAATGATAGGTTGTTTATTACGCCCAAAATTTTGGCACCGTTGTTGGGGAGGTGCTTAGGGGATTGACCTTGGTAAACTTCTATAGTTTGGTTTTCTTTTCACATAGTTTCTCTTAAAAGTTTTTCTTATTTCAATTTTTTTTTTTTTTTTTGCATCTCTTGTTTTTTAAAAGGATTTTCATTTCCCAGGTGTTTTAAGAACCCCCCCATATATGCTAATCCATGTGATAACATAATATATCAGTTGGCTTGTTGAGAACAGGGAAATGGTATTTTCAGGCATCATTCAATGAGAAGTTTTGATGCTGCTACAGAAACATATAAATGATCCAATGAAGAACTCACAAGTGCAGAATTTAATATTTTTCTTGAACATAAAAATAGTATTATTAAATCTTTGATTTCAACGTTGGATGATTTGCAGTAACAACATAAAAAGGATGAAGAACTACTATTGATGTATTGTGCCAATTGTATGAAGAAGCACTTCCTTCAAAAGTTTCCACTTAGTAGCCTGAAAGTTTTCAAAATTTGGGAAGCGGTTCATGCAACAAAACATTGCCCATCACTACCAGGATTACTAAAGGTAAGTAGGAAATCAAGTAAGGAATCAAATGAACTTCCAAGTATAACTCGAAACTTATCATCATTCAATACTTGGATTAATTCTTATTCTCTTGAGCATTTTCCTCAACATGTTTATAATCCTGCAGTTTCATGGAAAAAATTTAGTCCTCCTCCAATTGAATACCCTACTTCATGGCCATAGTTGACCTCTCCCTGGACCTCATCCTCGAGTTAGATATCCCCATGGCCTTAGGAATGGTTTGGAGCCTCTTCCTTAGGGAAGTATTTCATGCAAAATCAATTACTTGAAAAAACAACAACCATAATTCTCATTTAATGAACCACCAAGTCATTGTCCTCCATGGTCTCAGCTATCTATGCAACCCTACTCTGATCCATAGCTTACACCTAATCCGTACCCTATCCCTTATAATAATCCATATCCTAGCCCTTACCCCAATCCATATCCTAGCCCTTATCCTAATCCATACATTGGCCTTAATCCAAACTTTAATACATACTCTAGTTCAAACCGTAGACATAACCCTAATCCTAACAAGGAGGTTGCACAACAATTTAAAAGACTTTCTCTTCCCGTTGACTCCCCTATTGAGTGTAATGATATATATTTGAGGTTGGGGAAGGGGTGAGTTTGGAAACATCTCCTATCACTACAAAACATTCATACCGGGAAGATCTATATCAAAGACCATCAAAGGAGCAATCTTCAATTGGAACATGTTCTAAAATTGTTGTTGAAACTCAAAGCCCTAAAATTTCCCTTAACCATTCTTTCCATTATGAAAAGAGAATATTTGAGAATGAACTTGAGGGGTTTCTCTTTTATCTTTCACCAGAGCCTTTATGCCTCCCAGAAAGTGATTATCAAGTTGTGAAGGATTTGTACAAGTTGGAGAATCATAAATATGTGGATCCCATTGAATCCTGATTTCAAGCAGTCATCTACACACCTTATTCCCTCATCATTCAACAACTCTTGGTACAATATCAATTAAAACAATTGGTTTCTCATACTCTCGTATGTGTTGAGGCTTATTCTTTAAAATTGAGCGTGAGTATATTTAATATTCTGTTACGCACATCGATACATTGGAAGTACTCCTACACTTGAAGGAGACCTTCCTTTCTTTAAATTAGGTTAGGGTAGTATAACAAAAATGAATAAAAATTATATACCATCACTCTTGAAACTGAAATTCTTAAGGCACAACTATTGAAATTCTTTGTCATTAAGCACTCTTGTCGTAAGACTTGTTAGAAGCAATTCACTCTTAATGCCTCAAATTCTATAAAGTGACTTTGATTGTTGGTTGAGATTATTATTTGGGTCAGTTAGGGGGATTGTTATTGTTATATTTAATAATTTCCATTCATAAGCTTAAAATCTTAATTTTCACCTATTCATTCTAACAGACTGTCATCCAAGAAACCTTTTCAAGTTTCTCTTCGAAGATATTGATGAAAACCCTCTTATGGTGGACTACGTCTATAAAAAACTAAGAAGATTTCATGAGAACCCTGACATGACCAACTCGAGGAATCTTTCAGTCATTATCTTAGATGTTTTCTTTAAAGTGCGTCCTTAGGGTAGAGGGACCAATAAGTAAATATTAGTAATTAAAAACCTTTCACACCATCCCATGCTCTTAAGGAGCATATTTTTGCCTCCCCACCTATTACATAACATATTTAAGGTTAATTATAATCAGAGTTTCTTTTTAAAACATATTAATTGAGGGATAGGAGGTCACATTATGAGTCGACCTACCATGATCATGGGTCCTCACGAGAATGACATTACCACTACTGGTCACCAAGCTACGGTAATGGCTTCCAACTGAAAAGCTGGAAGAGAAGAGGTCTCAGCATGAGCCGAATTTTTAATTCTCATTAGTTCTTGTGAATGACATCGTTGTTAGTTGGTTACCAAGCTAGGAGAGTGACCTTCAATTATTTTATAAAAAAAATGTAAATACTTTTAATTGACTCTGAATTTATATCGAATGGATGGGACACAAGTATTTCATTGGGTTAAAAGGCATCCTTGTCAAGGCTATAGATGCTTGTTGGCAGTAGGGCCATGCTTGTGGTATTAAAGTTAATTTTACACTATGATTTACTTAGCTGTTTTTGTCTTTCCCTAAACTTATTATCATATCTCTGTGAGAATGGCTTTAATATCCTTTCAATAATGTGCTTTGGAGTTCTATCTTTTAGAAGTATGAAGGTTTTCATGGATGTAGGACCCTTAGTGTAGGTGATTCACTTTGCTTGAACAAGAGGAGCTTACTATATGCTTGGGTAATGGTAAGATGGTCATCCTAGGAAGGTATTGTTTTTTCATATTTATTTTTCACTATTTTCCATCAATTTTAATTCCTTGCCTTCCAAACAATGTCACTTATATTTCTAATAATGAGGCTATTGAAAGTGAAGACTTGCTGATTTGGATTACTCTTGAGATGCTTTATGAAAAAATTGATGGTTGGCTATTTCATGATAACACAATTCTTGCAGTAATGACATTGTTAACATTCCTTTGGTACTCCTAGTAATAGTTATGCTTTTTGAAATAATGAAGATCTGCCTTGACATCATTAAATATATGGTAGAAATTATTCCTTATCTTATTTGATGAAAAAATAGTCAACATCATATGGCACTTACCTACATTATCTTACTCAATTATCCCTATAGTTTAAGTCAATGCATCATGACTCTAATAGAGAAACCCTAACTCTACAATCTTAGTTAACTTTGGTCTCTATAAGAGGTTTTGCTTGCATGAGGACATGAAAGATGATCGGCATGGGGGGATGTTAGGCTGTGGAATTGTCATGTTTAATTCACATTCTCATCCTATGCTTACTCATGGTTTTCATTTTTATTACTATCGTTTTGCACAATTGTTGGTCTAGTAGCTTAAACTTGGAGCATGATCATATAAGTGTTCATTATTTAACCTATCTCCTTTATTTCAATAAGATTTCCATCAAAATGATTATTGATGATGGTTCTTGTGTTGTTTCATGAATATGTATTAAATCACGATCAAAGATACATATGCATCAACAATTAATTGCACCTAGTTATGTTCCTACACCAACGCTCCTACACTAGCATTCTTGCACCGATTTGGGGCTTTCGTACATCGGCACATTTTCAAGAAAATCCAAGAAACATTTTTGTTAAAAATGATGTTCTAACACCTTCCCATGAGTTGTATTGCACCCAAGTTGCAAATGTGGATCTCTAGAAGCAAATCAACAAATATGCTCAAAATATGCACAGTTTCCAAATTGCCAAGTTTGACCTAAATTTTCGTGAAGATGGAGGAGAATCTTGGAAATATGAGCACATGGCTTTTTTACCAGTATAAAAAGTTATATATAACATAAATTATTTCTCAATATTCACAACGGTTTAAAAGTTACACGAGGATATTTGAGGTAGTTTTATAAAAAAATATTGTTTTCCCGAATTTTTGGATCTTACGCAAATTTGCCAAAAAAAATGGAAAATCCATATCAAATATGCATTTTCTGAATGGGACAATGGTTTTACTAGTTGCCTATTGATGGGAAGTAGTTTGGATTCAATCCCTCACCTTTTTTGCAAAGGTTTGGCTTGTTCAAAGCCTATCATGTAATTGTAAATTATATAAAAGCCAAATCGTGGCTTTGTAGGGGGTGGGAGAAAACCAGTTATTGTACTTCCATGTTGTTGGATAAATTTTAGGGGGGATCTTCCCCCTTCCCTATGATCATTTGGAGGCTGGATACGAAGCTTTGATGTATAATTTCAGCAAACGTTCAAGTTAATCTAAGGACTTATGCTAGTTTATCAATTTTTTAGTTTAAGTCTTATGTGAATGAGTTGTTTGTGTATTTGATTTCCCAGCTTTCATCAAGGGAAATGAGATGGTTAGCTAGGGCCCAACCAACCCATCACATTCTTCCTCTGTCTATAAGGTATGTTATGTATATATATATTTATGTAGGTTTAGAGGAAGAAGTATTTCATTTTGTTAAGCTAATAGATCTATGATGTCTTCATAAATTGTGTGCTACTCGGATATGAGGTTTGATAGTGTTGGTGTGTTCATCAATTTAACATAATATAGTATTTCTTTCCATTGATGCATTTTGTCAACTCCTTTCTGCAAAGATGTGTTTCAAGTGTGTTTTAATCCTGCAAGTGTGAGTTGTTTCGGCAAGAGTGTTTATTCTTGCAAGGTGATTTATTTCCTTTACGCAATTGTGTTTGATTTCTGAGTACAGGTTTGCAAGTATTCTCGACAAGAAAATTTGACTTAGGATTGATTCGTTAGTTATGTTTCCTTGAATGTGAATGAAACCCTGTTCACCTTGTGAGGATCTATAACTATGTCTACTTCCTTGCAGGAATAGCCTAGTTGAGGACTAGAATCCATTGTGGGACCCTTTGAACTAAAACCTCCATTTGAGAAAGGCATAGATATGGTTTATATGGTGACAGTCGTCTAAAAGAGAAGGAATGTTGGTTCTATAGGGATAGGGACATTGTTCTCGGTACAAGAATCAATATCCTGGTATAGGAACAGTGCACCCTCATTCAGGAACCCAAAATTATAATACTAAGTCCAAATATTTAGTGTAGAAATAGAATACACTCCTGGTACAAGAACATCATTCTAGTAAAGGAATATCGTCCCAAGTGAAGGAACTTTGTTCTAGTGCAGGAACATTGTTGTGGTGAAGGAACATTGGTTCAGTCCAAGAATGGAAGACTTATAATAGAGATAGGCATAACTATAAGTCTAATTATTTCTCTATCTTTTAATGCACTGAAAGTTAGTCCCAAAATATTTGCTTTCTTTCCTTTTTTTTACCAGAATCGTTTCTACTGATTCAAGTTCCTTTCATTAAATTCTAGTGTAGGAATGAGACTCATTTCGATACACGCACATGGTTGCTCTAGTACAAGTATGAGATATATTCAGTAAAGGACTCAGATTTATAAGTATAATAGAAGATCATCCCTTATGCTCTTTTTAAAGCACAGGGGTCTTGATTACAAGAACATATTTCATTTTCAAACATTAATTTCAGATTGATTGCAAGGCATGCTTAAATTTTTCTGTCAAAGTTTGTGACAAGTATTTTTCTTGAGTGAATCCAGTTTCTAGAATGGTGTGGTGTCATTGTATTAATTATTGCAAGTTGCTAAAGTCCTTCTCTGGCATTTCCAGTGTTGTGCCTTTAAGTGTACAAACTCCCAGATTAACAATTAAATTTTAGATTGTTTATTACACCCAACAATTGTACATTTTTATTTTGAGGCCCATTTTAGACCTCAAAATCTCTCTAATATACCTCCTCAATGAAGGAATCACAAAGATTGATTTTCCTGTAGCTTTAATTTCTTAATTTTTAGAATACATATTTGTGTGATAGGGATTTCCTAGTAAGTCATTTTTGAATAAGCTAATAATTATGGAATAGAGGTTGACTAGTGAGATTTTCAAAGAAAAAGAAACATGAGAAGATAGGTAATTGTAGGTTGTGAAGGAATTATGAGTTTAAAATTATTGTTTCAAAATATTAGAATGATGACACGCTAAGATAGAATATTACAATATTTTATAATTGAGAGAAAAAATAGTCTAAAAATAAAAATTACAAAGTGAGAAAAGAATTTTGAGACTCTCAAATTGAAAATGACAGTGTTGAGGGAATCTTGGTTAATCCAAGGCACTCGATAAGCATGAAAACATTTCAGAGTAGTGTTGCAAATATTCATAGAAATAATAGCTATAATCTAGACTAGACTCAATCTTGAGAACATCTAATTTCCTAAGGAGTTGTAATGGATCCTTAAAAGGTCAAATAAATACCTAATTGGTATATACTTGAAAGATGTGGACATCATATATTTATGAGGTTACAAACTTGTGTTGTAGATTCATTGAAGGCTCCATTAATTGGCCTATTTTATAACATCTTCACAAAATAAAATATTTAAGTTTATTTGGAAGCAAAAAAGACAAGAAAGTTTTGATTGGCTGGAATGGTTGCTAATTGTAACTCCCATACTTATAGATTGATTTTAGTTAATGCAGTAGGACAAATAGGAAGGATGTCGACTATATTCCCTAGAGAAACCCAACATAATTGCAAAAGGTTAAGGTTGAGTGATGCAACCATAACTATGAAGGGGAAATCTCTTAACCTGCCTTTTTCTAGTTTGATGTATTTTATTTAAAAGCTTTGAACGAATGTCATAAGATGCTGAATGAGAATATACAAATGATAAAAATGTAAAAGATGAAATAGTGAAAAGATGAATGTTCACTAAATAGATATAAAATAACGAGATTTTAGGTGCATACAATAATGGATGTGCATGCATAAAGGCTTTGAGGAGTCGTTTTTCCTAACATGATTCAAATGACGGATAGTAGGCAATGGTAAAAATGTGTCTAGAATCATGTTAACAACTAGCTGGGGATCCAATGAAATCATTGTATCTAGTCTTGAAGAATAAAGGCAATGAAAAAGAAGGTGTTGATAGGATATTCTCACAAGTGACACTTATGCTTATTGACATGCATGTTGTTCTAATATGGTAAATGCACTAGCTAACAGTGCACTACCAGTCAGTGGTTCTCCATTTAAATGTTCTAGAAATATTGATTATGCCTCTTTGCTTGTAGGCACATTTGAAGTATTATTGAATGTTTGATTAAGTGCATGATATGAATAAGCAATTACAAGATTACATGAAGGAATGACTATGTTTTAGACAATTTTACTAAGATGATGTGTGTCGAGACAATTGATATGAATAAAGTGCACAAGGAAATGACCCCATGGTTTTTGCACAAAATGAAATGCATACAACATCCATACATGCTATCCAAAAATCTGTAATTCACAAAGAAATGGAATCCCCATGGAGAGAGTTTGGGGGAAATAAACTGATGAGGTGTGGGGGGAGGGGGGGATTTCATGTGTTTGTTATTGTATTTTTATTGTTGTCTTTTACTAACCTTGACCATGGTCATGTTGATTCTTCATTTCTCCTTTATGTCACTATGGTGATTTCCTTCTTTTTTTCCCTTTCTGGTTTGGTATTTATGGTTTTTGGTTGTGAAGAAGGAAAAAGAAATGGATATTTAGAAGGAGAGATAAATAAGAAACCCAAATAGAAATGTAAGACCTCAATCAAACCTTACTTATAAAATAAATGACATAAAGGGGTCAGAAGGAAATGGACGAGTAACTAAAGTGGACATGACTAAGTTTGATTGAAAAAAATAGATAGTGATATAATAGCCATGAAAATGATAATGCATGGCTTATGTATACTTGGTATTGTGAAATCAAGATAAAACCAAAATGATGTTGTTTTACATGATAAATTATTAGTTGCAAGTGATCATAAGTAGCAAATTAAGTAATTAATCCTTAAGAATTTTATGACCACTATGTAAATCGTATAAAAATGGAATTGGTAATTCCCATGTCTTGAGGTTACATAGTGAAGTCATTTAATGGATTCTGTGTTGCTTGGAATATGCATCAAATAAGTATACAAAGTGACCTAATGTTATTCATTACGATCGATGATGTGCATATAATGATATTTATGACCTTTGTTGGGTGCATGAATAAAAAAAACATAGTGATTGCTTAGAATGAATGGTGACATGCTAGAATTGAATATGAATTTGAAAGAGGAGTGAGATTTACTCCTGAATTGAACCATTTTAGGTTAAAGTGTAATGGAATCATTTTAGTCCTGAGGAGGCTACCTAGGAAATGAAACAAAAATGTGAGAGGAATTTCCTTCACTTTTCAGAAGTGATAAAGGCAGGGGAAACAATCAGGACAATGTTTAACTCGAGGGGGGATATGTGATACCCCAAGTGAAATTGCTTTGGCAAACATTATTATGTTATAATTACTTGTAAATATTGTGGAATTATTGGTTATGGATCCAAGACTAAAGTTAACTAACAAATGTAAATATTAATATATTGTTATGAATGAAATATTATAATTATACTTATTGTTTATTTTAAGATATAAAAGGAGCCACCATGTGAGTAGCCAAACTACCAACTGTGAAGACACAATTATGAATCAATCATAGTCAAGGAAAATGTAATTTTGAAGTGACAATATTCATAGATAAATGGAAATATATCCTCCATCTTTAGAAATATTCATAGCACTAGAATAAATCTTATGGGAGAGAAAGTTCATGTGGTAGAAAGAGGAAGAGATATTATGGGAGAAAAAGGAAGTTTGAGAAAAAATCTCTAGTGGGAGAGAAAGATTAGACAAGAAAGAAAAATAAAGTTTTAGAACATGAACTAGATGGAAATTGCTAGGGCATAAGGAGGTGAACAATAAAATAAATTGATTTGATTCCTAACATAAAGGATAATTGAGGCTTGAGGAGAACCGTGGAGATAACAATTCGTTGATTGGGTGGTGTGTGGTTGCTCCTACTATATTTTTAAACATTCAGATAAGTAGATCAAATAGAATTTCAAGGTCTTTTAGTTAATCTATATTGTATTTATATTAACATGCTCAATAATAAAGTGGAGTGTAGGTGTATTTTTTAGCAAATGTTTTATGAATTAATGATTTATAACAATTACAAAGTTATTCAAGTTTAGGTGGTGTTGGATAAGATAGAAAAATAGTTATCTGGGTATATTTTAATAAAAGGAAAGTATGTATGTATACATAAATAAGGTTAGTAGGGTTTACGAAAGAACTAAAGGAATGCCTATATGCAATGCTTTAAACCTAGGAAGACACTATTTCATGACCACATAAGAAAAGTTGATGTAGAAACCCAAGTCCAAGAGTCAAACATCAATATTTCTATGTATTAAGGAGCCTAACTAACCAAGTACATAATTAATGAAAAATTGGTACAAATATAAACTTATGTATATATACAAAAATAGAAACATATCAATGACCATTAGAAATAAATGTGTTGGATAAAGAAAAAGAATTAGCACATAGACGCTCTTTATATCATTAAAGTAACTTGAAAGTATATAATGAAGACAACCATGTAGAAGAATGAAAGACATGAGATTTATAATAATGAATTAAAGATACAACTATAATAGTTTACACAATATATATATTATATATATATTATATATATATTATATAATATATATATATATATATATATATATATATATATATATATATATATATAAGGTTAGAAACCCCCATATGAATACATAATGGTTCAATCTTTTTCATTTCCAGAATAACAAAAACAAAGGAAATAAATGGGGCCAATATGGTCATGGCTATGTTGTGCCAACAACTAGTTCAAATGAACCATATATTAACTTGTAAATAAAAGGGGGTAGTGAAAGTTAGCAACCTAGACCTGTCTAAGTTGAAAAATGAGGGAATACAAGGCAAAGTAGGTATGAACATCTAGTAGGACAACAAAAGTCGTATTAGAAATGAATGTATAAATCTTTATTTGAACTAGATAGGAGATGTTATCCTTGCATAAAAATAAAAATAAATTACCTTTGTATAAAACCCATTCAACCTACAAAACCCTACTCCTTTGCACAAGGGTGGATGTAAGGAGTGAGAGCCAAAAACTAAAATTAGAACAAGGAAAATCCTTTTGGAATGTTGATGAAGTATTCAATTGTATGTCCTTACTTGTGGCCAAGAATATTTGAGTGGAAATCAAATTTTAAAAAAAAAAGGAAAAAGAAGAAGAAGTGATAGAATAAGAGATACAAAGATATCGTAAGGATATACCTTGAATTCACCAGTAAATAATGTAAAAAATGATGTGATTTTTTTCCCAAACTCTCCAGCTCTAGTAGAAACAAAATTATTTGTGAGTGTCATCCTATGAAATCCTATATCCATAAGTATAGTAAGGTTTGAACCTCACTCAGACACCCGCAGAAAGCCTAGGAGAAATATGACGAAAACCCTTTAAAAAAAAAAAAAAACTTAAGCAATAAACAAGATAGAAACTGAGACAATCTCAGACAATTAGAAACTCATCACTATGACAATCATGATTAAATAGATTTTAGGGGGAAAATAGCTTTGACATTGGCATGATTTTCCCTAAGTTGACTATTTTTTCACTATCTTCTTGGATCAGTGCCATATTTCTCTCGCAACCTTTTCTTTTGGATTCTTTGTCTTGCCTCAAGACCACCTTGAAATTTCTTATTTTAACCCCAAGACAGAAAGGGGCCACTTGAAAATAAATGACAGAAAGGGGTCAAAAGGAAATTATAGAGTAACTAAAGTGAACATGACTGAGTCTGCTTGAAAAAAATAGATATTGATATAATAACCATTAAAATGACAATGCATGGCTGATGTATACTTGATATTGTGAAATCAAGATAAAAGCACAATGATGTTGTTTTATGTGAGAAATTATTAGTTGCAAGCCATCATAAGTAGCAAAGTAAGTAATTAATCCTTAAGAATTTTATGACCACAATGTAAATGATAAAAAAATGGAATTGATAATTCCCATGTCTTGAGGTTACATTGTGAAGTCATTTAATGGATTCTATGTCACTTGGAATATCCATCAAATAAGTATACAAAGTGCCCTAATGTTGTTCATTACTATTAATGATGTGCTTAGAATGATATTTATGACCCTTGTTGGGCAAATGAATAAAAAACTCATAGCGTTTTCTTAACATGAATGGTGACATGCTAAAATTGAATATGAATTTGAAAGAGGAGTGAGCTTTACTCCGGAATCGAACCATTTTTAGGTTAAAGTGTAATGGAATAATTTTAGTCTCAGGAGGCTACCTAGGAAATGAAACAAAAATGGGAGAAGAATTTCCTTCACTTTTCAGAAGTGATAAAGGCACAGGAAACACTGAGGACGATGTTTAATTCAAGGGGGGATATGTGATACCCCAAATTAAATTGCTTTTGCAGATATTATTTTATATACTTACTTGTAAATATTATGGAAGTATTGGCTATGGGTTTAAGAATAAATTTAACTAACAAATGCAAATATTAATATATTGTTATGCATGAAATATTGTTATTGTACTTATTGTTTATTTTAAAATATAAAAGGAGCCATCATGTGAGTAGTCAAACTCCCAATTGTCAAGACATAATTATGAATCAATAAAAGTCAAAGAAAGTATAATTTCAAAGTGACAATTTTCATAAATAAACAGAAAGACATCCCTTATCTCTTAAAAATTCATACCACTAGAATAAACATGATGATAGAAAGTTCATGTGGTAGAAAGAGGAAGAGAGATTGTGGGAGAAAAAAGAAATCTGAGAAAAACTCTCTTGTGGAAGAGAAAGTCTTGACAAGAAAGAAAAATACTTTTTTAGAACATGAACTAGAGGAAAATTGCTAGGGTATAAGGAGGTGAACAATAAAATAAATTGCTAACATAAACGATACCTGATGCTTGGGAGGAACCATGGAGATAACAATTCGTTGATTGGGTGGAGTGTGGTTGCTTCTATTATATTTTTAAACATTCAAATAAGTAGATTAACTAGCGTTTCAAGGTAATTTAGTTAATCTATATTGTATTTATATTAGCATGTTAAATAATAAAGTGGAGTGTAGGTGTAATGTTTAGAAAATATTTTATGAATGAATGATTTATAACAGTTACAAAGTTATTATTCAAGTTTGGGTGTTGTTGGATAAGATAGAAAAAATAGTTATCTGGGTATATTTTAATAAAAGGAAAGCACGTATGTATACATAAATAGGGTTAGTAAGGTTTAGGAAAGAACTTAAGGAATGCCTATATGCAATGCTTTAAACTTAGGAAGACACTATTTGATGACCACTTAAGAAAGTTGATGTAGAAACCCAAGTCCAAGAGTCAAACATCAACATTTATGTTTATTAAGGAGCCTAACTAACCAAGTACATAATTAAAGAAAAATTGATACAAATATACACTTATGTATATATACAAAACACAAACATATCCATGATCATTGTAAATAAATGTGTTGGATAAAAAATAAATAAAAATTAAGCACAGAAGCTTAATATTGCTTTTTATATCATAAAAATAACTCAAAATTATATAATGAAGACAACCATGTAGAGGAATGACGACATGAGATCACAATAGTAAATTTAAAATACAATTATAATAGTTTACTCTCTCTCTCTCTCTCTATATATATATATAGAGAGAGAGAGAGAGGGGGGGGGGGGTGTAAGAAAAACATTTCACTTGAAAATTGGTTTTGTAAGAGGTATGGTGTGAGCCTTCAAGGAAAATTAAATTATTGAAAGCAAAAGGGCATTGAGTTTTAAAGCAAAATAACTTTTATCCAAGATTGGAAAAATGGAGA
Source organism: Pinus taeda (assembly GCA_000404065.3). Taxonomy (NCBI): domain Eukaryota; kingdom Viridiplantae; phylum Streptophyta; class Pinopsida; order Pinales; family Pinaceae; genus Pinus; species Pinus taeda. Next base: position 10,485 of record APFE030660653.1, on the reverse strand, counting down.
TAAGAGTGAATAATTTATACATGCATGCTTGCTTTTGCAAAAAATATTACTAGCAAAATAAAATATGTTAAGAAATAAACATTACCTAATAAATTAGTAGAATGAATATGATTACCCAATCCATATATAAAAAAATAGTCCGAAGGTCAACAAAGTCCCATAAGAAAGCTACCAAATTTAAAGTAAAATTGATTATTTATATATTATATATATATATATATAAAAGTAGAAAACCGATATGAATACATAATGGCTTAATCTTTTTTATTTCCAGAATAACAAAAACAAAGGAAATAAATGGGGCAATATGGTCAGGGCTATGTTGTGCCAACAACTCGTTCGCATGAACCAGAGATTAACTTGCTGATAAAAAAGGGTAGTGAGAGTTAGCAACCCTAAATACCTAGAACTGCCTGAGTTGAAAAATGAGGGAATCCAATGCAAAGTAGGTATGAACGTGTAGTAGGACAAGAGAAGTCGTTTTTGAAATGCATGTATAAATATTTCTTTGAACTAGATAGGAGATGTTATCCGTGCATAAAAATAAAAATAAATTACCTGTGTATAAAAACCATTCAACGTAGGAAACCCTTCCCCATTGCACAAGGGTGGATGTAAGGAGTGAGAGTCGGCAACTAAAATTAGAACAAGGAAAATCGTTTTGGAATGTTGATGAAGTATTCAATTTTATGTCCTTACTTGTGGCCAAGAAGATCTGAGTGTAAATCGACTTTGAAAAAAAAAAAGACGACGAAGACGACGAAGAGAGCTAGGGTTCGATAGAATAAGAAATGCAGCGATATCATAAAGTCAAAAAGGAGGGGAATTTTTCCCCAAATTCTCAACCTCCGTTAGAAACAAAATTTCTTGCGAGTGTCATCCTATGAGATCCCAGATGCATTAGTAGAGTAAGGTTTGCACCTTACTCGGACACCCGCAGAAAGCCTAGGAGGAATATGAGGAAAAAAAAAAAAAGAGAGTAATAAACAACATAAATTTTCTGAGGGATAGACCTAAATTACCCGTGAAGTTTATGTAGCAAGGGAGAAATTTCTCATTTAACTGAACACGTTGGAACATAGTTCTCATCTGAACTCTCAACCTAAATATGAAAGACTGAATAGTTAAGATTCCATTAACCCATTAAGTCAAGAACAAAGCAGTGTAAAGACAACTATTTACCTAAGTTGCTTCCAGGTATACCAAGTAGCCGAATAACGAATCTCCACCAAAAAAATAATTAATGCCCAGAAGTCAAATGAGCCTACCTGAAAGGGGGAAAATCTCTTTCACGTTTAGGGTAGAAGGTAGACAAGATATGGATGGCCTGAAATTGCCAAATCGAAGTAAAAGCTGAAAAAAATTGGTCATGAATGGCAAATCCCTAATCACCAGAGCGACGAAGTGAAAATGGCGGAAGTGAGTGGAGATGGGGGTGTAGTAACCCTAGCTACTCACCGACCAATCCTCCCCATTAGATCAAGCAAATTACATCTATGCCATAAATCTCTTGACGGTTATGCGAGCGAGACAATTGTGCCGTCAAGGCCCCAACCACATTTTCTAGGACACGAGGTATAGTATTTCAATGTTTAACATTGCAATAATATAACATATGACAAAATGATGGCATAATAGTTAATGTATCTCATATATAAAGTATGGTCATGGGTTCTCATAACCCATTTTTATAAAAAACAAGTTAAGTGTTAGCCAAGGTGCATTTGACCTTATGAATTCCTTTATCACTTTAGAAGGGAGACTGTGGGGAATAACCTTCTAATAGAACCACTAAATATATAAATAAATATGAATCAATGAGGTTATTAGTAAATTTTGGTAAGGGAAAAAAAATTGTTGGGTAAATGATAATATTACAATATGTGTATATAGTTTTTTTTTTAATTATTATTTTTGTTATTGTTATAAATTGAATTTATCTCGGAATTTGAGGGACATTACACAAAGAATTTTGGAAGGAAGGAACTCTTGAATACATTGATAGTGCCATCAACCACTACTAAGAGAGGGGTACACCTCATATGCACGATATGTGTTTACATGAATATCTCCAGCTATAGATATTTATTATCAAGATAGTGTTTGGAAGCAGTCTCTAGATTATGAACATGTCCCTTTTAGATGCAAACATTCTCATGAATATGAGCATCTTATTAGAGATTTTTCAATGAATACCAAGGAATTTAGTGAAGAATATGAAAAATGATTTTGGAAAAATCCCTCTAAGAAGAAGAAATATGAGTCGACATGGTACCTTGAATTCTAACCAGATCCTTAGATCAACAAATAGGTTCAAGTCTTTCTTGTCTCAGAAGGAGTCTCTAGAGCAATCAACATTCAATCAAGTATGCAATCAATAGAAAGAAAATTTCATAACCCTATATTGAATCCTAGAGCTTCTGCAAATGTCTCTTGAAGAGCACCAACAAAATCCATTACCACATGAAATGGCCCTCCTTCAGAAGAAGCCTACTAGAAGATATCAATTTGGATGACCCATGACTAATTTCCTTGAAGAAAAATGTCATGTAAAAGATATGAAGGGCATAGAAGCTTATTAGCCTAGGGTTTTGTACAATGTCTATGTTCAAAACAAGGAGAGAAGCTGATTGACCTCTAGTTCTTCTTAGTCGAGTATTGGTGTTCAAAAAAGAAATTTCAAGGTGGTCTTGAGGCAAGACAAAGAATAAAAAAGAGGGCCATTCAAAAAAAAGAAAATTTCAAGGTGGTCTTGAGGCAAGACAAAGAATCCAAAAAAAAGGTCCTTCAAAAAAGAACTTTCAAGGAGGTCTTGAGGCAAGACAAAGAACCCAAAGAAAAAGGCAGCGGAAAATCATGCCAATATCAAAGGTATTTTCCCCTTGAATTTCCTAGTTCTCTATATAGTCATGATTGTCATAGTGATGAGTCTCTAATTATCTCATATTGATAGGAAGCATTGCCTTTTATTGGTAGGAAGTTTGCTAGTATAAAAAATCTATTCCATTTTAGTTCTCTTTTGGAAATCCAAAATATATGTAATTGTTTATATGAAATGATCCTTTACCCCATAGATAAATTAAATATTGAAATGTATGCTTATTGATTGAAAACATGTATTTCCTTGTAAAAAATTATAAAGTTCAAATTCATATATATATATATATATAACAGCCATAAATTTTAGCAATTAAATTTTAGATATTAAATTTCATGATTTTAAAAATTAAATTATAATTATTACTATTCATTATTATATATTTAATTATCATATATAAATAAATATTATAAATTGCAGAAGTCCCAAGGGTTAGTTTAGTTGGTCAAAATCAGTGCCTCGCCATCGGGACGTCACAGGGTCCAATCTCCCCGAAACCCTTGGGGTCTTGTTAGTAGGCTACGCTAGGGTCCAATCCCCGGAAACCGTGGACCTAGTTGACTAGAGTGTCTAAAAACCATAGCCAAAAAAAATATTATAAATTGCACAAGATAATTAATTGAAAACATAAATACATTATAGATGAGAACATTTCGGAAAAAAATAATTTGCAACCATTACTAAATTATCTCTTATCCTTTTGCAAAAACGTTTGTATGGCAATCATGCCGTTGATTTTTTTTCCTATATTACAATCACACTGTTGAAATTAACCAAACGCAATGAGTAATATCCAGTAAAGTTGAAAGAGATGAGTTGATATAGCTCCATTCTTCATGGTTTTTCAAACATATATAATAATTTTTATTTACCAGAAATCTCGCAGGAATATACAAATTGAAACAGTGAAATGAAAAAATAGAGAGAGCGTGTTTGAGAGGGATGAATATATCTCACTTTTTATTTTCCTACATTAACTTCTTATCTAAACACAACCAAATAAATAATTGGGATGTTTTCATATAAGTTGTATTAATACTTTTTTGAGAAAGTATGTAGTATATAAATAAAATTAATTTAAAGTTGATGAAATTTTGTTTAAAATTTCATTCATGGAATTTGAGTTATATATATTTGAATTAATTTTCACTAACCCAACCTTTTAAATTTTAAATATATAATATTTATAATTTAAAATTTAAATTATAAGATAAAACAATAAATTAATTTAAAAAGAATAAAAAACAGTACATAAATAGATATTTACTGATTTTAATTAAAATTGAAATTTATTATTCAACTGTGTTTTGTTCTATGTTTCTTTATATAAATAATCCACAAAGCAACATGGTAAGAGAATTTTTAATGAGCAATTTGAAAGGCTTTATTTTTCCTGGAACTTCATCTTAAAACACAAGAAAGTATTAACATGAAAGACATCATATTAATGGTTAAAATGAAAATAATTGTTTGATTTTATCTCTTTAACTTTGTTTCTACTAATTAAATATCTAGAAAGTCCAAAACCTATAATCAACATAACTTTTGATCATCAAACAAATAAGCTGATAATAAAAGATCAGAGGGCTGGTGTGAAATCAAATAGGGTGTACTTTAAACAGTAACATTACCAACCATATACCCCCGATAAGGGTGACGGAATGGGTAATCAAAACAATTTTGGGTGTCAGAGGCCAGGAGGCGAAAGGACTGCCTACCACGGCCCACACGATTATACCGCCGGGCGTGATGAAGTCCCACATGTCTGCAGAGATGTCAGAAGGGAGAAGTGGCATTTGGTACGTAGGCAAGAGGAGAGGTGGTGAGGACGGCGATGTAAGGTGGATGGGATAGAAGGTAGGTAAGGCAGAGTATGAGAGGAAGCGTAGAGAAGGGAGGATAGCTAGATTACAGGGTAGCAGGAGAACGAGAGTGGAGGACCGGCCATACTCGCATTCAACAAGAAAGCATAGCAACCACGGATACGTTAACTATTTTTTTTTTCTGTAATTCGTGAAGGAAAGTCCACTATGCCGGGTGGGGGAAGAAATTTGTGCCAAGTGGGGAAAGAAATACCATGGGGAGAGGTTATGCTGCACAGAAAGAGCAAAAGCAGTGAGGAAGAGTGGCACTGTAGCTTTGCGTTGACGTTGGCCAGGTTTGAGGGCATACTAGCTAATAGGGAGTGGCACATTTTTCTGAGGGCTAAGGCTAGCGAGGCTAGAGAGGATTTTATCCGGGTGGAATGGAGGAACGAGGGTCTGGAGAAGTTCCTTAGGCCAAATTTATGGGTAGATAGGGGAGTTATGGCAGCAGAGAAGAGGAAGCTCAGGAGGGTAATCTGGGTAGGAAGCTAAGCAAGGAATGGGTGACATGTAGAGGAGGTAGCGCACCGAGGGGAGGGAGTGGCGATGGCAAGCAAGGCAGGGGGAGGGAGGAGAGTCTTAGAGCGAAGCTCCCTTCGTTCGCTCTACTGAGGTTGCACAGGGAATGGGTTAACCTGAGGGACCTCAACGCAGGAGGAAGGGACAGTGGAGGAGAAAAATAGACTATGGGTCTAATCGAGAGGCAGGTTGGGGAGAGCAAGGAAAAGGTGAAGCCCACTCCTGGGTCGCTCGATTACCTGGGAGCAATGGAGTATGGGCAGAGGGGAGGTAGAGATGGAGAACAGAAACCCCACGAGGCAATTGGCATATGGAATGGTAACGGCTGTTTTATCCTTACATTGATTGTGACCATTGTGAACAGGTAGCAGACATCGGCGACATGGCGCGTGCAGCGAGAGGAAGAGGTCGCAGAGGACGGGGAAAATTTGGTCCTCATTCAAAGGACCTAGGAAGCTCGAAACAAAGGCAAGGAAGATGACCCATGGACGAGACTATCAGGGTGGCATCAAAAGCATACAAGGAAGGGATGGATGCAGGGATCCAAAAAATTATAGAAGCAATGGAGGAAAGAATTATGGAAGAGGACTCCAAGGACGAAATGGAGGAATGGTAAGAAAAGCAATGGAATAAGTGTCTGTGGGGATGGATTTGATCATCAGAGACATGCCAGACTATAAAAAGGACCTGCAAACTATCCAGTTTCATCTCTGCAAGCAGGACATAAGACTAGACCATATACAACGACACATTCAATGTATTATTGAAATGACACCCACACCTAGAGATTCACTTGAAGATCCAACTAATGTTAAGTCGGAACCAGAAGACCTCAAAGAATAGCTGAGCACAACGATAGCTCAGGTTTTTGTTTTTTTTAGCGGTTAGCTTTCTTTTACATGCATGCTTATGGGATCTAAGACTATAAACTGGTTTTTAAACAGTTATGTATATATCGCTTGGGTAGAAAGACTGATAAGTTATCATTTCTGGATGGCTTACAATATGCATAAGTGGCCAACAGACTTGGTTTCCCAATAGGAAAGTTGAGGCCACCTATTAACGTTATGTGGTTTCAGTTTGCCTTTATATAAATAAAAAAAGAAGCTCTACCTAAGCTTACACAAAAAAACATTACCAATCATATAATCCTATAATCCTAGATTTCATAATACAATGAGTGCATAAAAAAATGGTTTTAAAAAAATTTGGTAAATCTTTCAACAAAAATAGATTAAAAATTAGAATACATTGCAATTTGTTTTTCTTGGTAAATCTTTCAAAAAAATAGATTAAAAAATTTGGTTGTATAGACAAACAATAATTTTATAGCAAAAGCCATAAACATGATATATAAATTAAGTATTATCTTAAATTGATATTATGTAAATATTAATGTTTTAGAGTTTTAAAAAATATAAAAAATCTAATATTTTTTTAAATAATAAAACAAACTATTCAAACCAATGAAATGAAATAGTTATTATTAACTACACTCTGTGTGAGTTGTCATCACTACTATTCAAGAGAAGAGAATTTACAGCATTTAAAAATAACATATTATTAAGAGATTAGACTTTGGTTTTTCTAAAATATCTATAAATCTTAAACCATAATTATTTTATTAAAACTAACTCTTAACCAAATAAAATAACTTAAAAAGTCGGGGTTTTATTTTTTATCTCACTATAATTGCATTAAGAAAACTAATTAATCAAATAAAAGCAGTTTATTTCATATTCCAACACCCACTTTATAATACAACACAGATAAATCAAATAAAAGCAGTTTATTTCATATTCCAACACCCACTTTATAATACAACACAGATAATTAACATTTTTTTAGGTTAAAAATGTTTTCATTAGATTTTCAGTAAAATACAGGTTACAAAGATCAAAATAACAGCCTCAACTCTCTCATTCCAACCAGATTTTAAGATCATAATGGTAGCCTCCACTCTCTCATTCCAACCAGACTTTTTGGGAGCAAAGGCCTGGACATAACAAAAATGACAACTAACGCACACCCAAAAAAAACAACTAACATATATTATTTCTGGACAGTTTTCAAACAAACATAACTGACGGAAAACCATAGCTAACGGCTGCATACGAAGGTGGCTAGCGAGAAGGAAGTACAGGAGAAGCAGCTAAAAAACCCAGAGAGTCATGAATATCGAAATTAATATGACTTTCTAAATTAACTTAAATTATTCTAATTTAATATAATTTTTAATTTAATTGTTTTAAAAAGAAGGAATATGCGCCAAAGCACGAATGCATTTTAAGACCAGTACGTGAGCATCTAAATTTTATAATTTAGAAAAAATTGACTTAAACACCTATTAAACACCTATATGACAAACAAAACCAGTAAAACTTTAACCTGTGGTCTTTCTCAAGACACCACTGTTCTTTTCCATTATTTAGAAAACTTGTGTAAACAAAATGCATAACGCTACACAGATAACAGCGTACGTACCGAGCTAACTCCTAGCTAATTATGTTAGCAGGCAATGGAAGCGTAGCCTCCTTACTTGGCCTGAACTTTGCATCCTTGTATGTGAGTTATGAGGCAGAACCCAGCTAGATTTTAACAGTTTGCAAATCAGTGTAACTCCCAGAAGCAGGTCTCGCAAGAAAGGTAGGATTCTGTTGTCCAGCCATTATTACCACCACTTTGTTTTCTTCAACATCTTGATTCCTTGAGATCTCATTCTGCAAAGCCAACTCAGTGGAAACACTAAGTCTCTGCTCATTATTAGGATTACCGGTGGTTTTCCAGTATGACCAAGCTAGTATGAGTAATGCAAATGCTACCAGAACCAACAAGGTAGTCACCCCGCCAAACAGAAAAGGAACAGGCCATTGCCCTTGAACTTCGTTGGCAGTGACATTCGCCTCTGTGTTATCCATTGAGTTTGAGTCAGCAGGACATGCAGGTCTCAACAGAGGCCAGAGACAACCTTGAATAACAACAAGAAGTTACTCACAACTTCTATTATATCAATTTCAAGTAGCCATCTTAAAAATACAGACAGACCTGTGCCTAATGAAGGTTGAATACCTAAATAAACCCTAATGAAAACTTGAACATATAAATGATAGGAGGATGGCGACCATTCGGATTTGTTGAACCGTCGTGATTTCATGATTGAATATCACTTGATTTTCGTGCCAGATCCATACGGTATTCCTTCCCTCTCTGTAAGTCGAGCGTATTGGAGACGAGAGAAGGTACTAAATGTCTCCAGGGTTTGCTGGAACTCAAGGCTTTGCTGAAACGCTGGAGAGCACTGAGATCCGTAGGCCTTACTCACCATGTAACAGCACGTACAGCAAGCACGCGCTACTTGCCAGTTGCCACCCGGCCTGGAAATCCAAATTTCCCTATCAACTGGATATTTGATTACGGTTATTTGATTTTCATGACTGTAACTTTATTTTTTTATATAGCTTCTAGAGGGTTATATTGGTCAATACACTCTTATAACAATTAAGAGATAGACTTGAACTTACTTATACTTAAAACAAGAAAGCCAGTAACTCACTAGTGCAACTCTATAATAATATAAAATTGATTAAGAAATATATACTAACAAAGGTTACTAGGACAAAATAAGATAATATAAAATTTATAAGAAGAATTTCGGCGTAAATCACATATAGAAGACAGTTGTCGACGCGTTTCGAACCAACCAGTGTGGTTCATCATCAGGACAAGTTGAAGAAACAGATCCAGTCCAACAAGTTAAATAGTTTGACCAGAGACTCCAACGGCTAACAAGATAAACGACAAGTTAAATAGTTTGAGCAGAGACTCCAACGGCTAACAAGATAAACGACTAGTTTGACTTGAGGCCCAGGTCAATGCGTTGATTAAGAAAGAGCCTAAGGAGCGTAAACAAGGTGTTCACCTTCCCTATGTCCAAGGAACCACGGACAAGATTGCTCGGATCCTGAGGAGGTTCTATATTCCCTCAACCTTCAGGCCCCTCAGCACCATTCGTAATTCCCTCAGATCGGTAAAAGATCCCGTTAACCCTAAGGACATGAAGGGTGTTTATTTAATCCCTTGTTCTTGTGGGACTCCCTATATCGGGGAAACAGGACGCTCCATCCAGCAGAGAATTGCGAACATGCAGCTGACCTGAGACATGGGAGAACCAAGTCTTCAGCATTAGCGGACCATGTGGATAAGACCAAGCATCAGGTCTGCATTGAGGAAGCCAAGGTGGTTGCTAGAGTTGCTCAATTCCATCATCGTAAACTCAGGGAGGCTATTGAGATCGAAAAAAGGCCTAACAATCTCAACAGAGATGACGGCTGGAAGATCAGTAGATGTTGGATCCCTGCCCTTTCATCTTAGTGTTTCTTCACCTCCTCCCGCCTCCTTTCTTCCTCTCTTTTTTTTTATAATTTTTTATTTTTTATTTTTATTTTTATATTTATTATATTTATTATATTTTATTTTATATTTATTTTTATTATTATTTTTTTATATTATTTATTATTTATTTTTTTTAATTGAAGCTATTATATTAAAATAAATAAATAAATATATATATATTATTATATATCATAATAATTAATAAATAAAATATTATTGACTTTAATGGTAATATATTAATTGTAATCCTATTAATGTAATATATATAATATATATAATATATATAATATAAAGTATTTTATCTGACATATAATATATTTATATGTGAAGTATTATAAATTAATTATCTACTATTATTAGAATATTTATGTATATACACATATATAACAATTTAGTAAAATAATGAATTATTTATAATTAAACTAACCCTTTCTATTTTATTTTTATAGATAAGAAAAGGAATTAATATTAACAAGAATGGTAATTAGTAATAAATAATTTAATTTACTTTTTAACCATTCTTGATTATTTTCGTATTTATTTATATAATTTTAATCCTATTATAATATTTATATATGTATTTAATTATTTAATTTTGAATAAATAAATGAATTATTATAAATAGAAACCAACCATTTACTTATTCTTACCTAATTTATCTTAGTTCTAAAAATAATAATAATATTAATTATTTGACCTGGGCCTCAAGTCAAATTAGCCGTTTATCTTGTTAGCCGTTGGAGTCTCTGCTCAAACTATTTAACTTGCTGGACTGGATCTGTTTCTTCAACTTGTCCTGATGATGAACCACACTGGTTGGGTCGAAACGCG
>APFE030660646.1:5834-43996 GCA_000404065.3 Pinus taeda | reverse complement strand
AGTCGCTGAAGGATCTGGGCAAATTTGTCCATCATTGTGTTCCTCTATTACTTGAGGGATTCTTTGAGAAAGAGTTTGAAAGGATATCCTACCCCCTCTTATTTCTTCTCTTCTGCCATGGGAGGCTATGAGGATTTACGAGGCTGGTCTTGCAAAGGTTTGACCCGTTTGAGCCCTAACTCCTTATATCACGACCTCGTTGGGGACATGCAAGGAAAGACAGAGAAAGAGCAGACCACGTTGATACCACTGATCAGAAATTAACCAGAATGTAACAAATTAAAAATCTAACCATAATTACAGATATGCAGTCAAAATAATACTTCATCTCAATAATATCAAACACTGAAATATGCTTACAAACAAAATGGAAATAAGACTAGCTCAAGTGATGGTATCTTATCTCTGAGAAGAGATGCAGTGGATACATGCCTCTGAAATGTGTTATAATGAGTCTTTAAGGCTTATTTATTATTGAGAAACAATGGAAAACCCTAAACATCCAAAAACCTAACCCTATGAGATGAAGCACCAAAATTATGGGCCATGTTTGGCTAAATTGGTAAACCAACTTCCCAAGGTCGTAACTTTGACATACAATCTTCGTTTGACGTGCAACCTCATTAGAAATATATATCTCAGGATTACAACTTTCAAGTGGCCAACATAGCTTCGGAAGTTCACGACCCAAAAAACTACCAAAAATACTAAACTATGCTAAAATTAAGGAAACTAAAAAACTAAAAGAAACAGTGGTGGGGGTCCAAGTAGAATAGGTGGGTGGCCACCAATATCCACCTGGATCAACTTTCCACCAAATATGTTTGACTTCAACTCTGGAAGCAACTTCCAAGAATTTTCATCATCATCGCCTTCCTTCTTGCAATGTGTGCAAGATGGCTTGGCTCCTTCTTCTTTCTTGGTTGTATTTTCCTTCTTGTCCTTTCCCTTGGCTTTTCCTTTGAACTTTCCATTATGAGGTTTGAAACATGATTTCTTCGGATGATACTCTTTGTCATTATTTCTCTTTCTTTCAAGGTTAATGGCCTTCACACTCATCGCGTCAATAGTAGTAGGCTCAAATAACAACAAAGAATGCCTCATTTAGCTATGTCAAGCACCAATATAATTTGTTTCAATTTCTGGTCAATCAAGTGAAATGTTCAAATTTAAAGCTTCTTTTCTAAACTCTTCTATGAAGCTTTGTACATTTTGACCTTTTCCTTGTCTCAAATATTACCATTCCATTAAAGCCTTTTGTCGATAACCTAAAGGATAGAATTTCTCTTTTAATGAAGATATAAAATATGACAAAGAAGAAAGGATAGTACTCAAGTTTTTGCTACCTTTCTGCAACTTTCTCTCCCACTAGACGAGAACGGTGCCACTCGGCCAAAGAGATGCTAATTGGATCTTGGCCTCATGTTCCTCAATCTGTTGAATTTGAAAATATACCTGAACCCATCTAATCCAATTGTTTAACTTATTTGCATTACATTCTCCATTATATGTGGGCAAACCAAACTTTACATCTAGCTTAAAAAATGGTTTTTTGGATGTATTCCTATGATGCATGTTAGAAAGATGAGAAGAGGAAGAAGAATAACTTCCACTGGAATACGGAGAGGGAGGTTTAGGATGCTCTACTCCTTCTCCTCGATTTACTAAGGCATATTCATCTGGCTCTTTCTTCTTAGGCTTTATTTCCTTCTCATATTCTGCGAATAATTTGTGCACTTTCTCTACCATAGTGAAGAAGATCTTGTGATAATTTTGCTCTTCCTCTATTCGAGCTTCCTCATCTACCATTTTCCATCTTCATGTTGTACACCCTGCTTCGGGATCAAAGGATTTGAGTTTTACTTCACCTCTTTAGAGCTTGTTATTAGTTAGCATTCACCCATCCAACTCACATCAAGAAGACTTTCTTTGATGTCAAACTTGATACAGATCTTTCACTTCATGGATGCATATAAAATTTCATTTAAAAGAGCATGTAACCATATTATTATATTGTTATCAAACAAATTCCAAATTACTTTAAGGTATAGTTTTAAAGTAAGAATGATCATAGTAATAAATAAATAAAAAACAAATTATTAAAATTAATAAATAATTTCTATATAATAAATAAAAAAAAAAATTAATTAAAAATAGAAAAAGGTCATGTAACAAATAAAAGCAATTTTTTTTTTTTAAATCTTCCAAGATAGTAGATTTTTAAGTATTTATAAAACTTTTTATAAATATAAATGTTTCTTTATTTTATATACGATATTAAAATTTACAAAGAATATCTGCTTTTCAATATTTAAATCATGGATATCTAATATTTTAAAAGCAATAAAAATATTTGTATATTTTTTTCCTTATCATGTATTTCATTTATTTTTTACTCATTAATATTATTTTCAACTATTATATGATTTAAATGTATTTTAATATATTTTTTATTCACTCACTAATATTACTTTCAATTATTATATTATTTAAATATTTTTATATATCTTTTACAAATTATTGGAGGTGAATGCAAAATTGTTTGGAGGGTGGCCCAAAATAAAACTTAGTAAAATTAACGATATTTTATAATAATAATAATAATAAATTTGATGTATTATGAGGACAAAACTCAATTCCTTGAAACAAAGAGAAAGAAGCGAAGGGCTCACATTGTTTCATTACATAAATACAAATATTGCATTATGAATTGAGACACAAGTTTCAACTTGATTGTCACCAATATTTCACAATGATAGAATGTTTGGGTTTTCTAAAACCCGAATAAGGAACGGGCGTATTGGTTTTCCTATTGGTGTGGGAATTTTTCTTGCTTTTTTTTCATTTCATAGTCTAAGGTGGGAAAAATAGCAGGAAAAAATGGGAAATGGGCAGTTCTGATGGAGAACTCGAGTGTGTGAGCGATGCAAATCGCCCTCTTACCCAGCAATAACATCATCATCTTCAATCCTACTTATTTCGGCCCATCCAGCATATCTTAACCATTTGGGAAATGACAAACTGATCAATTTCTAAAGAAGTATTGTTGGGCTCATTCTACTGGGTATGTGGAGTATGATTTTCATAGGAACCAGGTCTAATTCCTTAAACATCAGATGGAAACATGGTGTTATTCCGACATGATGGCGCCTGACAGGTGCTTGATCGAGACATTGGTTTCAACAAGGAAGATTAGATGATTAGGTATTCGGTCCCACCTGTTTTTGCGATTGGACCAAAATCCTAGCGGGGCTGCCAAACAAGAAATGGTATGACACCAATCATAATTTTCTTGACAGGAAAATCATAGTAATCGACCAACGACGATAGTTATCAATCTATTAAACCATAATCCATACTAACACAAATGTACCAAAATTGTTATTGGTTATCACTTTAATTCTTAATTTGTTAATTTTTAACTAACATTTTTTCAATAAATAATTGATTTACTAAACCCTAACTCTATATGGATAACATATAAATCCCCCACTCCCAAAAATTGAAGGACAAAATGTTATATCATTTTCAACTATTAAATTATTTAAATATTTTTTAATGTAGTTTATAAACTAATGGAAGTGAAAGTAAAAATTGTTGAAGGGAGGTGACGAATGAAAGTTGGTTAGATTAACAATATTTTTTCAAGTATATAAATTTGATGTATGATGGGGACTGACATTAATTGTTCGAAACAAAGATAAAGAAGCAAGCTCAAATTGGTATATTACATGTATACACAAATTGTATTTTGATTTGGGCATATCAATATCATTTGTATTGAGACATCCATTTCGCCATGACCACATTCAAGAATATTTCATAATGATAGAATGTTTGGGTTTTCTGAAATTCAGATTAAGAAAGTGCTTACTCATACTAGTTCTTGTGATAGTGTGGGCATTATTTCTGCTTTCTTTCATTTTAGTGCCCATGGTAGCAGAAAAACAAGGCGAAGGTGGGAAATAGGAGGTTATGGTAAACAAATTAGGTGTGGCATCCATGCCCATGGTCATCCACCCCAAAAATAAGATCATTATCTTCATCCATACTGATTTTGGCCCATCCAACATTTATTTACCCTTTGGGAAGTGTTGGATTGATGAAGTTCTAAAGAAGGAATATTGGGCTCATTCCATCCAGTATGTGGAGTATGATTTCAACAAGAACCAGGTCCATCCCCTTATTATTAAGACGAAAAAATGGTGTTATTTTAGGGTGATGACACCTCACATGTGTTTGATCTAAATGGATAGTTTAAATAATGAAAAACAGACAATCAGGGTATTCATCCCTTGCAATTTCTGCAATTGGATCGAAATCCCAACACGGATAGTAAAGATGTGGCGGTATGCCTAAAAAGACATTATGCGTGATGAAATAATCATTGTCATTAGAAGGAGGAAGTAATTCAACTACAAGTTCATCCTAAAGAACCAAGGTGAATCAATCTACTAGTTTTTGTTTCTTCAACAACTTATGGAATTAGACAAGAATAAACTTTATATGTTTTTACACCCTACGCCTTTAATCCCATGGTGTAAATTTGGTAATTGACCAATGCTTATGTTCAGTATGAAGGTCATGAGAATTTCTTCTTATTTTATCAATGTTTATTTTTTTCTCATTACTTAAGACAAGGAGAGATATTCTTTTATTTTTGAGATTAGGGTTGATCACGTCCTTATAATATCTTACTTTCCTTTTTCCCTCTAACTATTTATAACCCAAAATTTTTCCTTCAATTTTGATGTAATAATAAATTACATATTATCCTTATTATGTGAAATGGTCTCTACTTTATCCCCCAATATTGTAGCCATGATCAAATATCCTTATGCCATCCTTGCTAAATGAGTTGAAATCGGGGGTTTTTACTGGAGTTAGAAGAAATTTTATAAAACGCCTTAGCTTAGATGTGGTTGAACCTCTTCTTCTTTTATCAATTATAATCTAGTTTTTTATTAGTAAGAAGTTTGATTACTATGTAAAAATAATGATTGATTTATTATTCTTAATCTAAGAAAAAGCATCTAACTTAAAAGCACTAGCTAACAATTTTTAAGGGCATACACTTTCACTTTCTCCAAATGATTTCGAGTGTTTGGTCATTAGCTTATTTCTTTATGTCAAAGAAAGATGAGTTCTTAGCCATTGAAATCCTATATTAGTTTCGAATACAAGCCCAAAACTATGCTTTGTGGTTATCATTTAAGATATCTCTGAGGTGATCTTCTATTCTTTAATAATATTTAGCTTTTATTCTTTGGACACAATAAATATTAGCCAAAAACTCAATTACAATATAGTCAATAATTCCCAGAAAATCAATATGCTATGTGGTCATCATTTAAGTTATAATTTTAATTCTATGGACACAATAAATACTAAGGCAAAACTCAATTACAACCTAGTCAATAATTCCTAGAAAGTCAATATACTTTGTGGTCATTATTTAAGTTATCTCCATTGTGATAACAAAATAATAATATTTAGTTTTAATTCTAAGTACACAATAAATATTATCCAATTGATAATTTTAAAATTTTATCAAAAAAATAATTGAATAGACTTATACATTAGAGAAATAAATGCATACACAAATTTACTTAATGTAATGTTAGACAAGTAATAGTTATTATGTTTTTATTAAGAAAATAAAAAATTAGTTTATAACATTGTAGGGTAGACATGCAATTGTGGAAATAAATATAGTAAATAATAAAGGTTATAGTAAAGAAACAAAAGCCTCTCGTCTTTATATATGGAAAAATTATTAATCCGGTAATAAAATAATTAACTATAATATTAATATGTAATTAATAATTAAATTAAAATATAGGTTGATATTGAATTTGTTTTATATAAAAAAATTGATATTTATTTTAGTTAAAATGCTATATTTTTATATATTAATATAATATTTTTTATTAATAATCATTAAAAAATTATATCTATTTTTGCAAGGCGACGACTAATGAAACCTGGTCAGTCGTTGTCTCATGAGGATTGAGCTCAATTGTGTAACATTATTATATTGAAAAAGAAGAGAAGAGTTATCCATTGTTTCATTTGGTATATACACACACATTGTATCATGAATTGAGACACTAGCTTCACGGTGACCACCAATTAATATTTTATAATGATAGAATATTTATCAATAAAGAGCGTAATGGTGTGGGGATTGTTTTTGCTTTTTGTCATTTCAATGCCCATTGTGGCGCAATCGAAAGGCGAATGTGGGAAATGCAAGGTTCTAATGGAGAAATAGGGTGTGTTAGCTGTGCACATGGCCCTCCAAATATATGGGTGGAAAATATGAGGTTCTCAGAGAAATATTTTTTATTTCTGAGATTAGTGTTGATCATGTCCTTATAATATCTTACTTTCCTTTTTCCCTCTAAATCTTTATCTGTCCACTTTTTTCCTTAAATTTTGTGGTAATAATACATTAAATATTATCCTTATTATGTGAAATGGTATCCTACTTTATCCCTCAATGTTGTAGCCAAGATTAGACATCCTTATGCCATCCTCACTAAATGAGTTGAAAGTGGGGGTTTTTACTAGATTTAGAAGAAATTTTATGAAACCTCTTGGCTTCCATGTGGTTGAACTTCTTATACCTAAGATACCTAGTTCTAACCATGCTTTCAGTTGGAGAGATGTTTTTTTATTCAATAGGATAAGATAGGGAGTATTACCTTTAATATTGAGATTCTAGGTTATAAATCATTTTCAATTTGTTTTATCTTCCTCCGCGATTCTTAGTAGATACTACAACCCCAAAAGTGGAATCCATATAAAATGTCAATGAATATATTCTTGGATTTAGTTTAAGTGAAATTAAAAATGATAATAAATGAAAATTCTTTTCAAATAAGTCATGCATGTATATATATTGGAGTTTTGGCCATATAAAAAAATTGTTATATATATATATGGAAATATGAACCATGAATTATGGGTAAATATAAGTTTTCCAAGTTCCAATTTTAGGTAGTATTATTTTTAGGATGGTAAACTAATTATAATTTAGTTTTTGATTAGTAAGAAGTTTGATTACTAGGTGGAAATATTGATTGATTTATTATTGTTAATATAAGAAAAAACATGTCACTTAAAAGCAATGGCTAACAATTTTTAAGGGCATAGACGTACACTTCCTCCAAAAATTTCAAGTCTTAGGTCATTAACTTATTTGTTGAAATATGGCAACAAAATGAAATTATGGGTAAAATTTGTTAATTAATGTGAGATATTTTTGTAACGAGATTCATAACGAGAAGGATTTATCTAAAGGAGGAAAATCCCATATTAATTGGGATGGCCTGAGAGGCTTGGATGATGGATATTCATTCTTGATTAAAAGTAGTTTCCAATCCCTTGCCCTGTAGAGGTCTCCTTAACACATTATCAAGGTTTTACCACGTAAAAACATCCTGTGTTAATGTGTGATTAAATTTGTCAATTTTTATTCATTTCTTGCCGTGTATGTTTGAATGTTGAATAACTCTTTCAAACCCAATCAACAAATTCAGTTGGAGGCTAGACCTTTTTTCAGAAAGTCGAAAGGAATGAGAGACTTCTAGAGGAAAAGGTGAAGAAGATGCCAAGGAAACTATTGAAGTTTCATAACCAGTTCAACAACTAGTCACTCTAAGAAGGTCTACAAGGGAAAGAAAAACACCTGAAAGGTATGAAGATTTTGCTTCATATTTTGCAATGATTACTAAATATGGGGGAACTTCTTATTATCAGGAAGTGGTGGATGATATGGATACTGGAAAATGGAAAAATGTTATGAAAGAAGAAATGGATTCCTTAGCCAAGAACAACACCTAGGATCTTATAGAAATTCCTAAAGGGAGAAGTTTTATTGGATGCAAATGGGTCTTCAAATTGAAATGGAAATTTGATGGAAGTATCGAAAGGTATAAAGTGAGGCTAGTCGCAAAAGGGTATTCTCAAGTTGAAGGTATTGATTTTCATGAGATTTTTTCACTAGTCGTAAAACTCGTTTATATACGCACTGAGTTGGCACTAACTACATTACTTGACCTTGAGTTAGAACAGTTAGATGTTAAAACAAATTTTCTATAAGGTGATTTAGATGAAGAGATATATATATGGAATAGCCATAAGGTTTTGTACAAAGTTGCAGCTAAAGATTAGTTTGCAAGCTCGAGAAATCATTGTATGGCCTGAGGCAGTCTGCGAGGCAATAGTAAAAGAAGTTTCACTCCTTCATGGTGAGGAAGAAATTTATTAGAACTAAGTATTATCACCGTGTATACTTCAATATTTTACGTAGCATATTCATTATCTTGGTTCTGTATGTTGACAATATGCTTATTGAAGGCAAAAGCATGGAAGAGATGAATAGGTTAAAGGCTCAACTCTCTAGGCCATTCGATATGAAGGATCTTGGAGTGGAAAAACATATCTTGGGCATGGAGATACATAGAGAAAAAGAAATGGAAAGCTTTGGTTATCACAACAAAAGTATGTGGAAAGAGTACTTGAAAAGTTTGGTATGAACAATGTGAAACCTGTTAAGCTTCCATTAGCTTCCCATTTTAAACTTTCTTTAGTTTTGAGTCATAGAACTAATGAAGAAAAGAATTATATATCTCATGTACCATATGAAAATGTTATAGGCAACTTACTATATGTGATGGCATCTAGAAGACTTGACATTTCACATGAAGTTGGAGTTGTGAGGAGGTTCATGGGAAATCTAGTTGAAGAACATTGGCGAGTAGTGAAATGGGTGCTTCGGTATTTAAGGGGCATAAGTGACCATTGCATCATCTTTAATGGTAGTGAAGGATCAGCCTATGGATATATGGATGCTGATTATGCAGGTGATTTGGACAAAAAGATATCTACTACAGACTATGTATTTACTCTTGCAGGTGGAGCAATTAGTTGGATGTCAAAGCTTCAAGAAATAGTTGCTTTGTCCACCACTGAATCAAAGTGTATAGTTGCTTAAAATGCCAGTAAAGAAGTAATTTGGTTGAAAGGGTTGCTTGATGAGATTGGAAGGACGCAGGAGAAAGTGAATGTATTCTGTGATAGCCAGAGTGTTATTCATTTGGCTACAAATCCATATTATCACAGCAAGACCAAGCACATTGATGTAAGGTATCATTTTTTGAGACAAGTGACCGATGGCAGAAAAGTAGCTCTCAAAAAAGTCCATACATGGGAGAATTGTCTAGACATATTCATGAAACTAGTTAGAGTAGAGGAGTTGTGATGGTGTTTGGCTTCTCTTGGTTTCCAGAAGAGATGATGAATGGGCATGGGCAACGAATTAAGAAAATTTTTGTCAAGGTGGAGTTTGTTGAAATATGACAACAAAATGTAATTATGGGTAAAATTTGTTAATTACTGTCAGTTAGTTTTGCAATGGGATTCATAACGAGAAGGAGTTATGTAACAGAGGAAAAACCCATATTAATTGTGTAACAGCCCAAAATCAACATCTAATTAACTTATTAACATTAAATTTAAACAATGAAGAGTGCTTACCTGAGCTTACCTGTGCATGAAGTAGGCTTACCGCAACATGGTTTTTGGGGACGACTCTCCTCCCAACCTTAGGCTCAATTGTGCACGATTCTGCTACAACTGGCCACCCCGGAGCCCTCAATCAACGACTACTTCCAGTATTCCTAAGTCTCAATACTCTCTCAAGAGAACGAAGACAGAACCTCCGAATGATGGAACAAGACCCCTTCCAACCTCCTCATCATTCCTTAAATAGAAAAAACATTGGATGGGAAACCACATGCACACCTCCATGTGTCTGCATGCTACATGCCCACCCTCCATGTGTCGGCATGCTAATTTTTTATAATTTTCTTATTTTACTTATTTTATTATTATTTGTTATTTTGGTTATTACTATCTTTTATTTTTATTACTTTTTATTTATTTATTATTTTATTATGATTTATTTTATTATTATTCCTTATTTTTATTATTACTTATTATTTTGTGTTATTTTTTATTAGTTATTATTATTTATTATTTATTAAGTGGTTTATTTACTATTATTCATTATTATTATTATTTATTTATTATTAATTATTATTTTTTGTATTATTTTTATTAGTTCTTATTATTTATTATTTATTTTATTTACTTCATGTTGCCAACACCCTCTGCTGAACTAGTATAACCAGCAGGCATCGAAAGTTCCCAACACCCCGGGAAATCTCAAGGAATCGCTGTCCTTTTTCCACTTTCGGCACCAGGCACAAGCCTTACCCAGTCTGTATCCTAGTCCAAGGCTGGCCCCAAGGCTCGCGCCTGACTCAGACCTCATCTGCCCCAAGGCAGGCATCCAGTCCGGTACTCAATGACCCCCATCTCGCAGGCTGGCCTACTCCCTCCACAACTACTAAGGCGCACAGCCGCAGGCATCGAAGTCCTTTACATCCCTTCCAGACTTCGGCATCCCAATCCAATAACAGGCACCTAGCCTAAAACATCAGGCACCAAGCTTGGAATCATCAGGCACTCGGCCTTCTCAAGATGGTCCCATAGCTCTTCAAGAGCTATACACAAGACAAAGGAATCACTGGCATATGTAGTGTTGATTGAGTTTTGTCCCCAGCCCATATGGTGTTACTTATTCTCTCTCGTGCGTATGGGCTCGCACGAGATCATCAAATAAACCGGCCCTCTTGGCCCATTTGTGGAGTCCTGTGAATCATCACATCTCCACATGCATCTAATGCATTAACCATACCATCAAATAGCTTGATGATGTTCAATATACAAATGATATGAGTAGTAAATGAGCAGATATATGTAATTTTAATGGCAATTGCAATGCAAAATTAAATTTACTAGAAGATCATATTGAGAGAGTTGTGTTTTTTGCAATAATGGACGAGAGAAATGCCAAGCAACTGCTATTGGTAAAGGGCAGTAATCGAACAAATAATTAGTGAATAATATGATCAACATTCGTAGAATGTTATTTGTGTGTTTTTAGATCAGACTGAACCCGAGATGCAGGTGAAAAATGATCACTAAAGGTAATAAGATATCCGAGTTTATCCATTGTGGATTGAAACCGTTTCACTATTTTCAGAGCACTTTAATTGGTGACGATTTCAAGTTCAATTTCAAGTGCTATTTAAACTGTGTTTGCAAGGTGAACCAGTGGTGAGTAGTTACACCAACATGCCAGTATAAGATTATAGAATTACATATTTTTCCAATGAATTACTGAATCATAAAAGTATAGCTTAATTATGTCATATCATATAATAAGATATTAATGTGAACAGAGAACCCAAGAATTTGTATGAGGAAGCAATGAGGGACTAATGAATGCACCAGACTTTAAGTATGCTAACATTATTCTGCTGTCAAGAATCCAATTGTTGTAGCTTATTGCTAAGAATATATTTTCCCTTAGATACCAAATTGGATAGCTAATTAAAGAAAACTACAATGATGTGAGTCACTAGAAGATCCAATCCATCCACTAATTCACCTTTCAAATGATCATTAAACGCAAGAGAAGGAGTACTAATGGTCTAGATTCTATCAATCACAGAGATGTGGTTCAATATCCACCAAAAGTCGAAGAAGTGCTTCGAGTCTCGTGACTAAAGAATCTTCTTCCTATTACAACATTACCATCAATCCTATGGAAAGTAACACAAAAAATGACATTTTCCTTTTAATCACATTCAGTTACTATTTTCATGTCGTGTTAATCTATGACAGTAAATTAATATGATAAATGGTGAAGTAATATTAATATGACATAAAATTTATGAATCAAGCATAAAAAATATTCCACACCATAAAGAAGAGACACTGCCACCTGACCCAAAACCGGATCGGATGACGGGGAAGGTTATTCCTCCCCAACACAAAAGAATAATCATTTTATTAATTATATGGTATGCCTGCAAGCGCACCTGCAAAGGCAACACCATTGCAAATCCTTTAAATTTCAATACAATTAGGCGTAAAATTGTATGCCTAAGATTTGTAAACTTGTCGAGAAATCTGTCCATACTGATCAACCTCATATGTGATTTGAAACATTCAGACACCTGCAATCTTGCGATATACACTTACAAATTTACAGACTTGTTATATAGCTTTGTATATAGCTTGATCAGGCACACCTCCAGTGTCCAAAATCTGAAAAAGCAAAGCGGTACTAACCCACAGAATTAATAGATAATGAAATGAGTGTACCACACTGATGTAAATGGATTATCAAACGCTGAGCGCAATAGCGGAATAAAATATAGATGTGGAGGTAAAACTAACTGTAAAAAGATTCATCTATCTGCAGAAAGATTCACCCATTGATTAATTGAATCCATGGAAAGCTACGCATGATTCCTCAAAATAAAATAAAAAAAGTTCTAACCAAAGTTTGGGAAAAATCATTGAATGGATGCCCTATCACCTCCCAACCATGAACTATCCACCAATTCCCACAAGCCAATATGAATTATCAATATGATTCCTTATAGCTTCAACAACTCTTCTGATTATAATAAAGTATGTTCCTAAATCATTAGTTCCAAATCAACAGAACCCTAAAATTATGAAATTTCCTTAGTGGTTGAAAATTTAAAGATGATAGTGACACCTATTAACATTTAAATATTCAATGTAAATAGAGGAAACTCGTAATCAACAGCCTAACCACCAACTTACAGAACAACATAAAACAAGTACGATCACCATATGGTAACTATTTCACCAATTAAATATCAGTCAGCAAGGCTGGGGTGTGCCATAGATGCCCATACATCAAGATATGCTGTGACACACAGCAAACCAAATACACGCTTGGAAAGGTGTATACTGCAACTTGGAAGGGGAACCAAAGTCACCCAGGCTCCAACTCCGTTGCTCTTCTCAAATGACGAAGGGTCACCTAGAATGGGGTTTCCCTAAAAACAACATGCCAACTGGACTGACATATCTTTTTCCACTGCATTGAAGAGTAAATAGAAATAGTTCTGCCATAAAGGTAAGTATTCCATTCTTCCGTTGTATCCCATTATCACATTTTACGTGTTCTTTTCCATCTTCTTGAAATCACTAAACCCGCGAGATCTGAGTTCAAATGATAAGACTCTGTCTTCTGACTTTCCTAAAGATTGTACAACCAAAATTCCTATAGAAAATACAAGTCATGATACAAATATCCTTAGTTTCCAAGAGTTGGTAAAGAAACTCAACAACCGAAGCACTATAAAGTATTCTTAAGGAAAATATTTTCTCATGATTTCTCTCCCCCAAGTTTGGTACAACAAAGAAGAAACACCAGCGACAGGAGAAAAGACATTTGTTCTGATTTTAACAGCCCCACCCTCTTCAGCTTTCCACATCAGTTAACTTTTATAGATCGTGATTTTCTGCTATTAACCTTTTTACCAATTCAAGCAGTAACAATCTAGACTATAAAATGAAAAAAATTGGGATCTGTGGTCTAGTATTATCTCCCGAAAGATAGATGTTCAATCTATACAGGAAATGTGAACTACAGAAGTCCACTAAAAAATAATAGCACAAGATATAGGTGCCTTTCACAAAATGGACTCAGAAAAGTAAACCTAATACAAACAAAACAGATTGATGTAAGTTTGAAATGAGAACTATTTCTGTCATTTTTTGAAAAAGCTTATGCATTGACAGCCATTTTGGATCCAAATAAATAACCCCAAGAAAAATATAAATTAAGTAGGACTTCATGTTTTTTAAATAAAATATAAAAACAATAAACTAGCTTTCTCAATGTTGTATACCCTGGCTGTGCTTTGGGATGGGATCCAGATTCCAGCATAACAGGAAGAAAAACATTGGAATGTATTTAAGGGAGACAACATACATGATCTGACACAATTTCCAACATTAGGCGCCTTTGCAATCTTTTGAAATCTCTCAAATATAGAATACATATTTCAGATGTTACAAACATAGAAAACAATTAATATTGGAGAACTGTTAAATTGAGCTAAACTAATCAACAAAATTTATACATATAACATTTTACAAAATGTTCCAATATTGCATGCACTGCCAGCCTTTCTATATCCAGAAATAAGTTAGATTAATAAAGACGAACCAAGAACGGATTCAAAACTTTAAAAAAAAAAATCCCATAATGTATGCATTGGCAGACCTTTCATATCTAAAATGACAATAATATGAGAAGGAATCGGAAGTATTTTCTAGATTTTATGTATTGGCAGCCTTTTCGCGTCCGAAATAAATTCGGATAAATCAACATCTAAATGCAGAATGAGAGAATTTTAAAAATGATTGGGTATAAAAGTAAAATGGATGCACGTTCCAAGATGCGTGCACTGGCAGCTGCTTCGGATAAAAGACTATTATAGAAAATGCGGTAAAATAAATGAAAATTGAAAAAGGATTGGACAAGCCATAATAGGAAAACAATTTTCAATTTCGACAGTCAGAATAAGGATATGAAAAAATAGAAAACATACTGATGATACAGTTAAAAAGTTGCTGCATTGGCAACTAATGCAGATTCCAAAAAGTCAGAGAATAAGTAAAACAAAACGAAAATGAGAAATCGGTAAATTTCCTATTTTGTCGAAGTTATTCCCTAGCCAAGAAATCACCTTTTTAAAAAAAACAGCAATTTTTTGAGCAGGTGAGACAGCGCGATCACCAGCGGGTGAAAAAAAACATAAATGAAAATAATTAATGTTTACTGTGTTTTGCCACAATCCAATTTCGGGACCCCTGCCAAGTTCTTCCTGAGTGTGAGTGTTTCAACAACGTCCGAAAGAAAAATGTAATTGGAGAAACATATTCTGTGTATGCTTCAGCATCAGTTTCATATCAAGGCATTTTTCGTGTTGTGGGGATGGGTTACACAAAAGCATTCTTTAATCAGCATCAAATACGATTCAAAAATGACGTCCTTTGGGGAATCAGAACAAACTAGGAAGTTTCATCCTTGAAATCCTAAATTTCGCCCCGCTTTCCACCCACTGTGTGGCATAGGCTCCAAGTACGCAAGGCATTTTGGTATACATGAATTTTAAAATCTAACATCAGAGAAAACATTAAAGATAATTGCACAGATGGTAGTTGTCGTTATATCCAGTTAATTATTTAGTTGGGTTCACTGTACCCCAACAATCAGTCTCCATGTTTAAATTTTCATGCTTCGCATTATTCTCTTCCTGAATTTGCTGGTCCCTGGACAAACGAGGTTAAACTGCACTAACAAATTAACCTCAGCAAGGGTGCTAAAAATCCCTTTGGAATTTACCAGCTTAGTCAAAATTTAAAAACAAAGTTTCTGTGCAAACATTATACAAGGCTGTAGGAATGATGAGATAGCCAATCCTAACAGCTCTCAAATTCAGTTAGGAAACCAGCATACTAGCAAAACATGAAATCTATTAAACAGTCATAATGAGTTTCATTGATCCATTTCATCAAACAGTTCATGCACACTCTATGACAACACTAAGATTCTTTAGGTTAGATACCCATTACATAGAGCATATATCTTGTATTAATATACTGTAGCTTCCAAGTATGAAATGACATTTCTAGGCTTATAATTATGAGTTCAGCTCCATAGCTCATGAAGGTTTAAATCGTGCAAATGCATGGAAGCTTTAGGCAGATTGGTCAAATGACTCGACACAAAGAAGAGAAGTGATAAAAAACAATTGAAATATTAAGAATTGGAAAATTCAAAGTATGAAGCATGGAATTTCATCGTATCATCTTAAACTTTGTGAGTGCTTGAAAGCAAAAGAAGAGGAAATTGACACTTTGATCTCAATAAAAATAGCAAATTATAAACAATCTAGTTTCTATAAATCATACTTCCAACAACTTCTGTAAATTATAAAACATAATACAAACAAATATGAAAATCTAGTTTTTGTAAATTATAAATCTAGTTTCTTTAAATTATAAATCATCATTTAGAACTTCCCACACACATGGCTTGACAAACTACTATACAACTGCCTAATATCAGACTAATATTGCTCGGAAGGGGATATTTAAGAAAAACCCTCTGAAATTATGATGTAAGAAAATCCTCTAAAATACAATTTAAAAATAAATTAATTTATTCTTGGGCTTCCTCCTAAAGATGTCAACACTCCAATCATATATGAAGGGATAAGCAGAGTGGGACTCCAAAACAAAAAGGGTTTCTTGTTGCTGCTAATACAAGCTAGATTTGAAAGATCTCAAGACAGTTAAATTTCTCCAAGTCATAAGACTGCTAAATGATGCTTACTTGAATAGGTTAAAATCTACGGAAAGTGTATCTGGCGCCGCAATTTGGCAAATGCGGGGCAAGTGTTTGAGAAAATGCCCAATCGAGATGTCTCCTCATGGAATAACATGATTTTAGGATATGTGAAATGCATGAGATTAGAGGATGCACGCCAACTGTTTGACGAAATGCCGATTCACGGATGTAAATCATGAATACACCAAAGCTCCATGAAAAGTCAAGAAAGACAAGTGCAAGTCTAATGATAAGAATTCTAGCACAAGTAAACTAACTTTGATCATCAACCAATTTTCAATGCAACTCATCAGCTATTTCAGTAAAGGATTAAAGAAACAGCATAACCTCCGACGAAATTTAGTTTTCCCTGTCTCAACCAATTGCGTCATAGAGGATGGTGTGGAGCAGCACCTAAATCAGACGAATTTCATATTAAGAAAAACACTCAGAAATTCAATGAGAAAAGTGCACAGCATTCCTAAACATGCAACTCAAACATCAATGTCAATGTCAGTAACTAATTCATGTGTTAGGGTTAATGATAAGCCAGATTGGAGCACAATTGCTACTGTAAACCATACTTAACAAGCGAATGATTCTCAAAGAAAGCAATCTGACAGAGGGCATAAAACACAATATTTTATCATTCAAACCTCATATAATCAAAGACTACACAACAATTGCCAAACAAAAGAACGCAATCCCAACCTTAAAAGTTTACTGCTATAAGCTAATATATCATGTTGGTCGGTTGCAACCAGCATATTATACATTGGCATAGAAATGGCTTAAATCTTGTTTTTCCATTGTACAGGGAGTAGTTAGCTCGCAGGATACATCAACTATTTGTGTTTGTGTTTGGGTAACAATGAATCGAATCTAAATGATCTAATGGTTTCATTAAATATGGGCACCAACACAACCTATCCAGAGGTTTGATATGCACCGCCAACTTGCAAAACTGGATGCATATCTCGAGTACAAAGAAATGGCCTCTGCTTTGAGACGTGGAGGTACATGAGCCACACTGTAATTAATAAGCCAGAGTGACAGAGTATTAGTGCAAGCCATGAAACTGTGTATCAAATGGGAGCCATGCAATCCATAGAAGAACTGTATAAGACATAAAGAAGATGCGAGGGCCACAATAAATCATATATGCCACAGTGAATAAATATGAGAGCCACCAAGTAAATGCGCGGGCCACAGAAGTAGTATACGACTCATAGATAATTGCTGTGGGTTACAAAACTGAACCATTATATTGAGGAGCGAGTTAGAAAACTGAACCATTGTATTGTTGAGCGAGTTACAGAACCGAATCACTGTATTACAGAACCAAATTGAGCTACATAACAAAAGAGTATCGAACCACTGATTATTAGAACCAAGCCACATTATAAAAGTTATTTGAGACAAATCTTTGAAATATCTTGATTCTATAGGTTCATCCATAAATTCATTTATAAAAGTTATTGAGACAAATCTTGCCGACTTGTGAGTAAAATCTGCATCAAAGAAGGTGGGGAAGCACTTGGATTTCTCTTGAAAGTAGGATGTCATATCCTTGTAAATACCATTATTAACCAACTCCAGTTTGCGAATATGCCTCATATCACAATAAACAAGAGCATCACTGTAAAATCACAGACTCCTGGAACCTAAATAATATCTCCAAATGTGTTGGGTTAAAAAATGATGTCATCGCATTTGAAATCAATAGGCTTCATAAGCAAGGTGTGCCTTTAGATGTGCATCATATAAAAATCCATTAGATCTAAGATCTATTGAACAACCCAAGGAAAAAATTGATCTGAAGAAAGGTTTTGAACTCTAGACAACAAATGGTCTGAAACATTGGCTTCGTGGTCACAAAATTTTTGTGATTCCACCTGCAAATTTTCTTAGGTATGTTGATAATATCTAGAGAAAATGTTGAGAAAGAAATGGATGATCCAAAACATGGAGTTGCTAAGAAGTTCTCTGTATCTATTAACAAAGTAATATTTATGTGAAACAGAGCATAGAATCTAAATGGCCCATTCAGTATTAAATATTTAAACTAGTTTTGACATGCACCTCCTCTTGGCTCAAGGGTGCATATCTCAGATTCACATAGATAATCTCAGAGCTTTTCAACGCGAAGCTGCATATCAAACATCCGTTCATATGAGTTTATGCAAGAATTAATCATATATCCCGCTCTACTTGCTTCGTTACAAGCAATTTGGTAATCTACCCCTGCGACCCTTATGCATAAAACAAAATTCCAACATACATTACCCTACCAACCATAATGCGTCAGAAACACTACCTCATATGATTGGCATTACTGCCAAATATCTTAGAAATCGGTTTCTATGAACCCTCGGCTACGAAATTAATCAACAACACAATGTTAATACCAGATGGAAATATCACATTGCAAAAAAAACAAAATGCATAAATCATACAATAATTGGCCCTTGTAACATAATCACCATTTTATCAATATCAAAGATGGGAAACAGAGGGACCATAAATGATACAACATCCCCCTTTCACCGGCAAGGCAATGTCCAGTTAAGTGCGTTTAATAATAGAAAAATTTAATACATAAACAAATTAATACATCTCTCATGAAAGTAGTAAATATCAAGAAATAATCAAAAATTTCAACATAAAAATGCCCATAGGCCTTAGGTGTCCCGCTCTGATACCATATGTAACAGCCCAAAATACGAAATATCTAATTAACTTATTAACATTGAATTTAACTATGAAGATTACTTACCTCGGCTTACCTGTGGTAGAAGTAGTCTTACCGCAACAAGATTTGGGGATGACTCTCCTCCCAACCGTAGGCTCAATTGTGCAGGATTCTGCTACAACTGGCCACCCCCGAGCCCTCAATCAACGACTACTGCCAGTATTCCTAAGTCTCAATACTCTCCCAACAGAATGAAGACAGAACCTCAGAAGGATCCCCCTTCCATCCTCCTCATCATTTAGAAAAAACATTGGATGGGAAACCACATGCACACCTCCATGTGTCTACATGCCACATGCCCACCCTCCATGTGTCGGCATGCTAATTTTTTGATAATTTTCTTATTTTATTTATTTTTATTATTATTTGTTATTTTTGGTTATTACTATTTTTATTTTTATTACTTTTTATTTATTTATTATTTTATTATGATTTATTTATTATTCTTTATTTTAATTATTACTTATTATTTTGTATTATTATTTTTATTATTTATTATTTATTTATTTTATTAAGTGGTTTATTTACTTATTATCATTATTTTTTTTATTATTTATTATTAATTATTTTTTTTTTTTATTTTATTAGTTCTTATTATTTATTATTTATTATTAAGGGAGGGATGTTACACAGGTGAATAATCAAACTATTGAATTATAAAAAAATAATTAATTATGCATGACATGCCAAGTGTCACCTATGAGGACTCCTATAAAAGAAGGGGCAAGCCATGGGATAAGGGGATTTTTTTGGGGGGAAATCCTATTGTTGGATGGATGAGACTATGTCAAAGTAGTGATTACAAAACTATAATGAGTTTGGTGAGGTAGAGGATTTTGGAGGGGGGACTCTTGAGCCAAGGAGTGTTCTCCTCTACCAGCTATTGCATTCCTCCATTGTACAACCCCATTGCAGCTCCGGGGTCCGCGGGGTAGAAGAGTACCCAAGGAGTAGGCTGGGAGGTTAACCAGTGGGTCATCGCATTCGGATCAAGTATGTCATCATTCACTCTCAGAGGTGACCGACAACAAGGGGGGACAAGTAACGGCAAATCAAGTGGAGTCTCATCTTCTGGTGATTGGTACATGTGTTGCAATATTATTTTGTATGATTTCTTTATGGCCTTAATTAAATATATGTAAGTTTTATGATATGTTCTGTGAAATGAAAATTCAGGGATGTGTTAGATAGTGCTGGATAAATTTGAATTCCTAATGTTTTTCTCTTATGTTTGTATTTTATTGTGATTTATGTTAACAGAGAAAAAAATATATATAGTATATAAATGGTCCTTACATATTCATATCACAGTACCTAGGGGCCACCTTGACTTTATAATAATTTCAAACAATCACGTGAAATAATTAGTATGCAGAACAAATATTATAACAATAAAAAAAATTACAAATATGATTAATGTAAAGAAAATATATATAATGATTCATAAATAGCATAAGTTTACCACCAAATGATATTCGTTCTCCCCTTTTCTTCGTACAATGTCTATCAATTGTTTCATATAAAATTCTCCACAGATGTCTGCACCTACAAGAATTGTAAAGGAAATTAGATTTCCCATCATTAACCCCTTGAGGATTAGTTGATCCCCATCTAATGTTTTTTGACATTCTTCCTTCAACCACAAAACAATTATATAAAACAAAATATGTTTTTTGCTCGCAAAAAAGACCTTATAACATTTCAAAATTATTGTAGTTATAACAAAGATGTTGCAACGTCTCTCTTACATATGGGGTATGTTATCTCAGTTTTGCTTCATTGATTTAATTTCAGCAATGTAATTTTTATTATTCAAAAGTTTTTAGGCATTGACAATGGGATTGTAAGCGCTAATTGTGAAAATTTAAATAAAAATGTTGACAAATAGAATATCAACTCCTATTGTAGATTTGTAAAATAAAATGCAATAACAACTAGAGTATCAACGCTAGTTTTAAATTTTTAAAGTTAAAAACCCACAACTAAAGCATCAGTGACAGTTTGAATTTTAAAATTTGGAGGTCAATATTAAAAGGCGTTGATAGGGCACACGTCAACAAAAGAGCAGTAACTAATCAAGCAAGCATTGACTAAGCAGAAGGTGACATGACATATTATGATTTCACATGACATTTTTCTACGACCAAGAGGTAATCTTATGATAAAAATCATGATTTCACAGAAGAATTTTCTATAACCACCAATCATGTGAATAATCATTTCATTGTGTAAGTTATTGGTCATGCTTTAAACTCATTTTCCCTGAAAGGTGAAAGTTAGTTTAGTGTGCAATTAATCCTTTGTATGTTTCATTCCTCAAAAACAAATCAGTGATTACCCCGAAATATGAGATAGAATTCCACTCCCATCTCCAGTGAAAGTGTCTTTGATGGTGGAAATTATGGGGAAGATTGGGAAATTACAAGGAGGAGAGCCCAGAGGACCGCACCTGCTCGAGGTGTATCTATAAATTCAACAACATCTTCGAGAGGCGAGATGGGATCAACTTTTTTTTAGGTGTATAGATTACCGTGACAGTGTTGTCAGGGCCTTTGTTGAAGGTTTTGATGGCCATGGAGTTAATGCTAGAGGGGTTTCTTTTCATGTTGTTGAGCAGGTGATTTTGGAAGCCACAACCTCCCTGTAGATGGAGAACGGTGGTTCAAGAGCCATATTCTAGCCAAAATTGATGTGTCGTTCTTCTTGAAGGATGAATACAAGGATAGACCCTAGCATTAAGAAATACAGAGAAGTTGGTTGAAGGATGAATGGCATGTGCTCCTAGGGATTGCACAGTCGTATTTCACATGTGAGGGATGTTGCAACAGGGTTAATCTATATCATTTCTATTTCCTCGCCCATATTGCAAGCCAGGTAAAAATGAATGCCCCTTATTTTCTGTTAATGAGTCTCAAACAAATGCCTACAAGGGTGAGCGAAAAACCAAATGTTTCCTCTAAGAAAAGTCAATAGAACTTGGGAACACTTTCTCTTTTGGGGGGGGTTTGTAGAGACTGTTAAACCAAAGAGAGGCGAAAACAAAGGAACTAAGAAAACTGTTAAACCACCCAAAAACTAAGAACAGGGGGCATCATCCATTCAAACCAGAAGCCAAAAAAGAGCAAAAATTATTCCTCCTTTAGTTCCTGAATTGGCAAAGGGTTTATATAAGGAGTGAAAGACTTAGAGAAATGAAAATTTTTCCTTCTCCCCATTTGCCGTTTCCTATAGAGATAGAGATCATTAAGCCAACAAAGGAGGTCGAGGGTAAATCTACTGAACTAGAGAAAGAGGAGATAAAATTTGACAAATAACCTACCTTAGTTGAGATTTATAGAGTTGGAAAGAGATCATGTTTGATACCATGGAACAAGCTCAAGATGACTAGTAAATTGAAACAAAACCCTTAGAGGGAAAAAAAGGAATTAATAAAGATGACACCTCTCAAAAGGATTTAATCAAAGATAAGGAGAAGCCTACAAGTTCCAAAAACCAAAGTAAAAAACCTATGACAAAGACCAAGAAAACTAAAAAAGGAACAAAAAGTAATGTTGATAACCTGTTAGAAGCAACTAGTACACTCAGCTAGTCATCTTAAGAGCATAATTTTGGTGGCCAACATTTTTCGAGGGCTTTTGCCTAAGCGTTAACAGTTAGCCTCTGAACGATTTTCACTGGTGAAAGTTTTGATGAGCACTGACAATTACAGTGTCAGAGTGATTTTGTGTCGATTTCTATGAAACGATGACAGCCATCCCATTAGCAATCCCAGTTTCTCTCCCGACTTGAAAGGGTACCAATGAATCTGTCAGTGTAGGGATAATAATAGCTTGGAGAAGAGGTAGCCTCAAGGTAGTACATGTTTCCTCTTTTGATGGGTCAAGGTCATGCTTCAAGGAAATATTACTACATTACGCATGGTGATGAGGCAAGGATTATAGAAGAACTAGGCAGGATATCAGTCATCAGTTTAGACTCTAAGATTCAGCGATGATTCTAGCAAGCTATTTAATCTTCAAATACAAAATATTTTTATTTATTTCATAATAGAACCATGTAATGTATTCGGTTTTTTATCGTATATGTACTTTTTTATTTTAGAACTTTGTAATTAAGTTTTGCTAAAAAAATGGTTATGGTTTGTAAGTCATCTATAAAAACAAAGACTTTGTAATGAAGAAGGGTTGGATATTTTGAAAGAAAACCTTCTTGTCTACTATGCATGTATGTGATCAACTATTATACAACAGTTTATGTGAACAGTTTGTAGAAATTCATGTGTTTACTGTTGGAAATACTGGGGGGGGGGGGATCGAGTCAGTATTCCTTAGCAATTAGCACTTTTAAATCTTTTTATAGCATTAGTTAATCTTCAATTATTATTAATGTTTATGCAGTAATAAAAGTAAATAAAAGAACACCGTAGGCACAAGAATTTTAAGTGGAAAACCGCCCTCCACAAAAACCACCAAACGCTTCTCTAATAAATTATTTAATCTTCAGCCCCAACTGAAAAGAAAGAAAAAACTTCCTATAATTCTAGAAAGTCATTCTTCTCTAGCTCCCACTAGAAGGATGCCCCAACACCCTGGTTTCTTCAGTAATCAACTAAATGGATGCCCCAACACCCTAGCGAGCCACAACTCACCCTAGCACCACCCTACCACCCTGAAGTGTTCATAGGCCCCAACCCATAGGCGACTTCATACACCTACCTAGCACCTCCCTGCTACCCTATAATGACTGAAATAAGACAAGGTTGTGGATTCCCAAACAAGGGACAACAATCCTTGATACAATAAGATGTACAATAATTTTCATGTACTTGACCAAATACCCAATCATTTTATGACCTACAACCCAACCATGACATCATCCCAACAATGACTCGTATACCTCCCAACACTGCCTCTTCAACTCTAGGAAAAATGACTATTTTACAATGATTACTCTTTCATAACTTTACAATGATGACTCTTTTACAAATGACTCTTGGCCTTGATACTTCTTCACAATATGCAGATTGTTGTCATGTCTTCAAAGGATGTCTCACTGCAATGCTTCCTTTGATTTGATACTTCATCTCTTGAATGTTTTCTTGATATTGTTCTTGAATCTATGCAAAATTTTCCCCGGCGAAACCAAACCCAAAACAAAACAAAATAACCTTCAACTTACCTCTTCCTACAAAACACATGTAAGTGCATAATAATGAATAAATTAAAATTAAAATTACAATGCATACCTAAAGTGTGGTTGTCACTTTTGTTGTTGACTTGCTGCAACAGTAGACAAAGACTCCCATTCTTGATATAGGCTTGGACTCTATGCAAGACTATATCCAAACCTGACCTAAAGATATATACAATAAACGCTGATGACAGACCCTAGACTGTGATGGACCAAGTTCTAAGTACAACAACAGAGACCATTTTATCAACTATGATAAGACAAGTAACATGAACTTACAACATCATATAGATTTAGCAAACTTGGTGTAGCATCAAGAATATGTAGCATAAAATGTGTAGTATCAAGAATAAGACATCCGAAAAACAAATTGTGACATATATAGACATAGAGATATAATCGAGAAATTGTATATGCTTACGTTGTCCTGTAAAAACATATGGCAAAGATGATAACAAAAATTTAAATGTACAAACTAATCATACATATCTTGTTGTAGGAGACTTACCCTTAATTGTTGATGTGTGGTCCTTACTACAGTGATCCTTGAATGCATGCTTTTTCTTGCCTTCTAGGAGCTCGATATTGAATCTATTGTATCTGTGTAATTTCGTGTTATGTACCTAGGGGGTGTAATATGGGGTACTGAGGGAGGTACCCAAGGTAATAATGTAATAATGGGATGGGCCATAGTAATAAATAAGGTGGTTAACCCATGTCATGTAAGGGACCACAAGTAGTTAATAATAATGTAATGGGCCCATGGTATTAGTTGATGGTATGAGTAAACCATGGTAATGATGCATGGTATTGTATGTATGAGGCCTATATAGAGGCTAGAGACTCTCCATTGAGAGATGTCAAGGATTATTGTATGAATGAGCATATGGCTTGTGGAGTGTTCTCCTTCCTTAAGGAGTGAATGTATGGTGTTGCCCTACCTTAAGAGTTTGATATCAATAAAGAATCATTTCTATCTATTTCTATCTTATTATTTATTGGGTATATTTGTATTATCCTATATTTCCAGATCAGATCTATAACATCTGGAGTATTTCTTGTTCCTTCTGTATGTTCCCAAATTCTTCTTTGTTCCATTTCTTTATCCTCCCTTTTAGGTCTTTTAATCTGAGTTGAAAGGTGTGCATTTGGTTTCTTCCTTCCATCACATTCTCAGTCCCTCTCTACCATTCCTTCATTTTATCGATAAAGGTGGTTTCTCTTAGCCAGAAAGCCTCAAACCTAAAGGGTATGTTCTGGTTATGTTGGTTCATGGCTATTTCTAGTTTAATAGGCCAATGGTCCGACCCTAAACACAGGAGGATTGTTTCTTCATAAAAAATATGTTTCCCAATGAAGTGTTCTGTTGCTAGAAATCTGTCTAGCCTAGAGGCGATATGTCTACTTCCTCCCCTTCGATTGTTCCACATGTATTTTCCATTTATGGTTGGGATATCTACCAAATTTAGTTATGCTTGAAGATCCTTGAACCTCTCCAGCTCTGGCTCTTCTCTTTGCAGACCTCCTTTTTTCTCCTCTATTGATGTTGTCAAGTCCCTTGCTATCATCCACAGTTTCTCCTCGTGGAGTTTTCCACGCTGTTGTAATTAAAGGAGGAAACTTCCTCTTTTCGCTGGAATATGAGGACCATAAACTGCAGAGACTAGAAACCATTCTCTGTTTCTGATTAGCTGGAATCGCCCTGTGAGGATTCTTTTCATGCCTATCCAATAATCTACAATAACCTCTGTAGGGTTCCATAGTATTGCTATGCCTCCCACATTGCCTTTCGCATCTATCGTCATGCATTCATATTTTGGTTTTATTTTATTTAGGATTTCCTCCATTTTCCCTCCTGAGATTTTTGTTTCTTGTATCAGCATGAGTTGAGATTTCTCTTTTCTTAGCCTTTTCGTTAAGTGTCTCTGTTTGCCTTTACTATTAAGGCCTCTTATATTTCAAGATGTGATTATCATTGGGTTTCTTGGTTGATCTGGTGGAATACCGCTGATAGCGGTACTACCCTCCCTGTATTTACTGGCATTTCTCCCGTGATCTGTATAGATTTCTGTAGGTTTCTTTGACCTCTTTTCTTTCCGCCTTTCGCTTTGCTAGGGTAGTCTTGGGTACTGTCCTATTGAAGGCCTAGTTGTCCTGCCATCTCCATTTTCTTTTATCCCTGTTTCACTTGATACTGCTGGAATGTTTCTCTGTATAGTCATTTTTTCTCTTCTGGAATGAAACGTTCATCTGGGTGTCTCCATTAATTTAATAGTTTCCTCAACACCTCTTCTTCCAAGCTTAATTCTTCTCCTCTACTTGTATCTATTTCCATTATAGTGTTATCTATCTTCTCTCTCTTCCTTTTCCTTCTTATCTGTCAGCTCGCTTTGGGATTTCCTCTTAGGTTTTGTTTTGCCTTGGCTTGTGTTGCTTTCCTTTTCTTTTTCCCCCTTATAGTCCATTGATTGAGTCTCGTTGTTATCTTCTTCTTCTTCTTGTAGTACTTCAAAGCTGTTTGTTATGCTGCGCTGGGCTTGTTGTTCTTTCTTTCCCCCGTTGGCATTCTCTCTTGTCTGTCTTCTTTTTCTTTTTACTTCTTGAAACCCTTCCTTGTCTTCTTGGTTTTTCCTCTGCTGTTTATGCCTGTACTCTTCTTCTTCAATGTTTAGTGGGCATTCCTTGAAAAAATGTCCATACTCATGACATCTTCTACATTTGAATGGAATATGTTCATAGTCAAGGGCTTGCTACCAGACCTCTTCGTGATACTCTAGTTCTACTGTATCTAAGATGGGATCAGCTATATTCATGTAAACACACATTCTAGTGTGTAAGGTGTATCTCCCTTTTTTTGTCGTTTATGCTATTTTGACAAATCTGCCTATCGTGTTTCCTATGCCCTCTAGAATCTCTGGGTCCCAGAAGTCCATTGGGAGGCCAAATAACCTAACCCACACTGAAGCTGCCAAGAATTTTTCCTTGTCTGGGTCATAGCATTCTTCCCATTATCTCATGAACAATCCAACGTTATAATGAAAGTAAGGGCCATTCTCAAAAACTTTTTCTTTATCTTGCAGGTTCAAGAATATTACCGTGAAGAAGCCTATTGCTCCTAGCTTTAGCTCGATGTGGCCTCGGGGTTGCCATTTTTGCTGAATCCATTTGGTGAAGTCCTTTTCAGTCGGCCATACTCCAATGAACTTGCATATAAGCGCATGG
The DNA here is from genome assembly GCA_000404065.3 of Pinus taeda. NCBI lineage: Eukaryota > Viridiplantae > Streptophyta > Pinopsida > Pinales > Pinaceae > Pinus > Pinus taeda. The sequence goes on along the minus strand of APFE030660646.1, from coordinate 16,532 downwards.
TCTTTCATATAACTTCTGTATCGCTCCAGTTTGTTTGTCGGGATTATAAATCTTGGTTTCTCCGTCGCACATGGTAAACATTTGCTTCTGCTGCCGGCCTGCCATCTTGCTCCAAGTATTGGTCCTGGTTTTCTTGTTTCTCCCACCTGGTTACTGGGGTTTTGACATTCCCCTGCCGCCGCATCTCGATAGGAGGGGATCTCTCCCCCCCTCTCCTCCTTTGTCATTCTCCTCTAATTCTTGGTGTCTGGGTCTATCACTTACAACAGTTTGTAGTTCTCCAAAGCGCTACCTAACTCATGGCTGCCTGACCATTAGGGTTGCAGAGCTCTAACATTTTTAGGTTGCCTGATCTTTTTATGTCATCTATAATATATAGATTATTTTTTGATTCTTTTATGAAAGTACATGTATTTTGTCCACCTCTTACCAATATAATTAATAATGCATTGCAACTTATCTTTAAATCACCTTACCCAAATGATTTTGGTAAAGAAGGTCCTAAACAAAATTGATTTTGAAAAGTACATACCTAGAATCAGTGATAAGAGGTCGTTGTGTTTAAAAGTTTCAATTTCTGAATAATTTATTTTTAACTCCCTCATGATAAAGTTAAAGTTCATTTCAAGTGTTTGCTTTTGCCATACCCCATTCTAAGTGACATAATGAAAGATAACAAATAAGATTATAAAAGTGACATAATGAAATATAACAAAGAAGATTATAAAAATGCAAAGAAGATTATACAAATGCATATTGAGAAAGGAAATAAAATGAAGATGGTTTATTCATAAATGCATAAAAAAACATATAAAAATTAGTTACCAGCTGATTATTTTTATTTTTAATTATATATATATTTTAATCTTTAATTAATTATTTTTTATTTTATATACAATATTATATATATTTTAATCTTTATTCTACAGAGTATGCTTTATACTCTTTGCAATGCAAACCTTGTTTATTAAACAATTAAAACTAAATTAATAAGACAAGATATAAAGTCACATGAGTGGCTTAGGAAAATGCATTATCCATGCATGCCATTTATGCCATTTAGAATATCAAGGTATCTTGATAAATTCTTTTCCCTTTTTTATAAAATCAAATTTCAAAATTTTTAAATAATATTCAAATATGTCATAATTCTACTAAAATTTCAAAAATTCTAAATAATATTCAAATATTTCATAATTCTACTAAAATGGCACTTTCATAATTATTCACCTTTTATCTATACTTTCACTCAAATGCACACAATTGATTTAATTTGTATACAGATGATTACATATAATTTCCAAAATTTTAAATAATATTCAAATATAAATAACACTTTCATAATTATCCACCTTTATTTATTCTTTCACTCAAATGCACACTCATGATTTGTTTTACATCCACATGATTACATATGAATTGGAGAATTTTCCTCTAAATCTACTTTACTATCCCCTTTAAAATAATTTCACTACTTATCCTAAAAATTATAATTATTAGAAAACAATAAAATTGACATGGTAAATCAATTTTGCAATCAACCTAAAATAGTTTAGGAAATTGTATGCCATACCATCCAAATTTACTTTTCATGGCATTAGGGCTTTAGTATTGTATTACATGAAGTGTATCTTTGTATTCTTTTAAAATTTTAGGTTAATCCCTTTATTTAAAGTATAAAAACTTCTCAAAATTATTATCAGTTTATTTTTTTAGTTTTAGACAAGTTTACTGATTAAGTAGAATTACACGCATGTTGATCATTGTCACTGATCAAAATCTAGACAATATATGAGGGAAAAGCTTCCCTCTCAGTTTTATAAAGGTGGCACTTTTTTAATTAAAGAAAATAAAGATTGAGTGAAAGAAAAAAATGTTTGAGAAAAGATCTTGATGTATGCAAACTGAGTATTCGCAATGATATAATGAAACATTTACATAAACATAATTTTTTCTCGACATCATTTTTCAACACGATAAGAAGTAAAACATCACACATTTGAATTGAGAGAGTAAAGATAACTCTTTTGCAGAGAACTTTAAAGGATAATTGGATCTAAAATCTTAGAGATGAAAGGAGTTAAACACTTGAAATCTTAAGCTTAAAGCTCAAAGTCAAAAGACCACACTAGCTATCAACTCCTACTAGTTCTCTATGTAATCTTTAGAAAAAAAATGTTTGAATAAGAATTTATAATATCCGCACATTCAAGGATGGGGTTGGGTCTGACCTAGACCATATAAATAGAAAAATAAACATGGAAGAGAAAATAAATTGTAATTATGAATAGACCTAAATACCGAGAAAGCCTTGAAGACATGTGTAAATAAAAAGAAATAATGAAAGCGAGGAAAAACCAAACTGGACAATTTACTTATAATGCTTGAAAATACTTCTTTGTTTCCTCAATGAATGCTATATTTATTGTTGAATTTCCTTGAATTAAACCTAATCACTTGAATCCTATTTGAACCATTGAAATCAATTAGCCTTCCATGATTTTTTATAGCATTTTCTAACCACCTCGTGATGAAGTCTCATAAAGGTGCGACAATGATTTCTTGTTTTATTGGGACATTGGATAATTCTTCTTCAATTTCTTATAATTCGACACTTTGCTAATGTTTGATATTTTCTTTATCATCATTGTTGTTGGCATAGCCAACTAACCACTTTTGAATATATTCCTTCGGAATTTTGTGGTTGTTTCAAAAGTTTCAACCCATAAAACACACATTTCTTCTAACTTTTGTTTTATTATTTCTTTAGTTAATATGGCACTAGTCACGATATGTGGATCATTTAATTATTTTTCCATGTCAAAAAGTTTGAAGAATACATCCATCCTTTTTGCAATAACATTCTCATAATCAATAATAAATTGTCTTAAAGAACTAATTATTTCACTCCAACAAGCCTTTAAGTGTTTGAGTCACGCCTTCAAGGGAAAATTGTGTTCTTTCCTTTGCATCTCATTCATGTTAATGGCCATGGTAATAAAAAATGTTAGAGGAATTTTGATCAAACATTCATTAGACTCAAATCTTTTTGCAAAATTTCTTTGTAAGAAGTAATCCTAGAGGAAACAATATGCTAGGTTTTTGCTAACTCCCATGATTGTAGAATTACAGTGTGTCTTTTGTTGATGTTTTCAATCATAAATTTCCTTATTTCTACTAGTAAACTTGATGCTCCTCTCATCTTATCTTGGTTCAACAAATTCTTCAATATGTCATAATGTACTTGAGGGCTGTGCAAACATAGGTTTAGGACACAAATTAGCTTCCAACTCCTTTATTTTCCTTTTCAAAATAATTATTTATTTTTCTTGCTCAATTACTGAATATTCTAAGGCATCTCATGTAGCTTTACACAACTTCAAAACTTGGGAAGCTCTGATTTCTGCAATATCAATATCAAAATTCCATTATCCCACCACTTTCTTATTTTTCACATATCTTTCCTATTTGTATATTTTCAAACATTTACCATATTCTACAGTATGCATCGTTCTTCTTCTTCACAATTAATAGGTTCTTGAATGGCCAATTATTCAATGAACATTTTGTTTGCTAACATTTGTTTCTTGACCCAAGTAAGGACTTCAACAACAATATTAATTTCTATATTCTAAGAATCAAGTGGTTTCTCTTAGATTTCTTTAACAAATTTTCCATTCCCTTTCCTCTTTCTTTTCAAACCAATAGAAATAATATGGCATTTTTCAAATAAATTTGTCAAAGTGTCTTCACCTTCTCCACCACCAACACTATTTGTATTGCCTTTTTTTCCTTGAAATATACTATGTTTCTCTTAAATTTTGGAAACTGAAGAGTTCTTATGAGAATTAATAGGGGAACTATGGACAACACTAGCTATAGGTTGTCCATGATGTTTTTATCTTTTATGTTCTGATTAAAGTATCATTATGGACAAGGTTGTCCTCATGTTCTTCTTTTCCTGAATTCTAATTATCTGTAGCTCATCCTTCCAATTGCTTGTTAAAACGTTAAACATAACCAATAGATGTCATAGGTGGACAAAATATTACATGTGGGACAAAGCCTTTGTAAGTGTTGATTTTCTTTAGTTTAAAAATATCAAAATTTGAAGCAATTTCATCTAAGTGAACAATGGATTTCACTCTAAAATCCCTGATTTTAAAATGAGTTGAGATGAACTACTTTTTCCTTCTTTGATTAATAAAGTGTGCCTAATGTTTGCTTCCTAGCATACAATTTGATAGCTTGTTATAAACATAATATTTAAGGAGCATATGCATTTCTTTAAATCCATAGAGTCTATGTTAGAAAAAATATCTCGGCATTCGATAATGCCCTTTCTTGAGAGAAAAGCTTGGGCATCATTAGAGATCTTGCTTGTTTTAGGACCAAAAATTCATTTTCTTGAACTCAGTAATGAAAGAATTTTGAACTTGCATACTAAAAATGTAAACTTGCATACTAAAAATGTTTGAACCCTAGCTCTGCTCTACTCGATGGCCATGTGGCCCTAAGTGCCTCTGCATCTTGTTAGATCTAATTAGCGGGTCGTCTCTGTGCTTCGATGTCAACACTCTTCTCATGCGTTTGAACTTTGCAAGTCCAATCTCATGTTGAATAGGTGTTGACCTTATTTCCTTCTTGTCAATGATCTTTAGGTTAGATCAACTTCTGTCCTATTACTTCCCTATTCATTTCTAGTTATTGTAGTCTGAATAGGCTGGGTGGTTAGCTATGACTAGTTCAGCCTCCACATCACACCTAGAATAGGAAATCACTACGTTTAACTCATTGGTGACCAATAGGTTTAAGTTCCAAAAAGACCCCCTTTCTTGATTTGTCAAGAAGCTTGATGAGATTATGAAGTGGAGGTCTCCGCTCATGCCAGATTGTGTGCTATTCAACTAGCAAATAGGGGCCTAGTGGGTCAGTTTATGGGTTTGTGGCTATCTCCCGCATCTATTCGTCTATGGATCGAGAAGAGCTGGAAACCCTTAATCAAAGGTGAGATCACCTCCTCCTTCTACGGAAAATTGTTTTTCACCTTCCTCTTTGAAAACAAATTGGATCAGGATTTGATCTTCTGGAGCGAGTTGTATTTTATGGGTGCCCAAGGGATTTATTTGGATTTATGGAGTCCTAAATTTAATCCAGACTATGATGTTCCCTTTGTTACAGTCCAGGTTAAACTTCCCTTTTTTCCCCTCCATTGTTGGAATGATGCAACCTTCAGGAGCATTGACAACACTTTGGGAAAATATATCGACTGTGTGGAACCCCATGATGTCCTCTTCTCCTATGATTGAATCCATGTAGAAAGATCTCGATAAGGGAATCCTTGCTATAATCTATCTCAATTTGGACAGTTGGTCCTATATCCAAGATGTTGACTATGACCATCTCCCCTTTCAACACAATTTTTGCCATGAATATGGTCACTTTGCTAGAAATTGCTCCAAAAAGCAAGAGGAAGTCAAAAAACAAGGAGACATAAGAGAACAATGGAAACAAGAAAAGGAAGGGCATGGATCTAATAGACAACAACCTCCTCCCAATAAACAACAAGAGCAAGAAATTTATAAAGGAAAAGGATCCGACTCTCTAAAAAATATATCCACTGGCAGTGGGGAAGGAACAAAAAAATCTGCAAATATTGGCGGAAAGGGAAACATGTGTTAAACCTTAAATGCTAAAGAAGAGGAAGATGAATCCCGCAGTAATGACCTCCCTTATTTGGATCAATAAATAGATCAACCTTCCCATCAAGAGCTTGTATTAGAACCAATGGATGAATCCAGACCCAATGGTGAACAAGTAATGAATTAGGCTGACCTCTTTGAAGAAGAAGATGATTTCCTCTCATTGATGGAGGTCACTACAATGCCAACATTTGTAAGCTCAATGGATGAGAAATATGAAGCAGAAAAAGTAAAAGAGTCTAAGTGTTACATTCGTAGAATGAGAAGGAAAACTACCAAGAAGTTTGAATTGAAAGGATAGAAAAAGAGAAAGAACTAGGTCACCAATCCACCTTACGTCATCTCCAAATGGAGGAAATGTGTAATAAGGGAAGCAAAAAGGGCTACGGTGCTACCGCCTCTAAAGGGGCAACTCACCCCATAATTTAATAATGATAATTCCTTCCTATAACTGTAGAGGACTTGGGTTTGAGAAAAGAATGACAAAAATAAAATCTCTAATAAAAAAAGAAATACCTTCAGTGGCCCTACTCTAGGAGACCAAAATGGAGAACCATGAGATCCTCACAAGGCACCACAAGTTATGGAATGGTAGTGGCATTGCTTTTGTCAGCGCTAGAGGAGCCTCTGGTGGCATGTGCACTCTGTGGGATCCCCATCAACTTAAACTCTTAAAATCTCTTAAATCAACACAATGGTTAGCCACATTAATTTTGAACCTCACTTCCAACCAGGTATGTGCTATAATCAATGTTTATGTCTGTTCATTTCAGAGAAAAACTTGTTTGAGTGTTAGGCCTCCCTTCTAGGCCTTAGAGAGATTGATATTGGATCACTTAATATATTTGGAGGGGATTTTAACACCACTTTACACAATTGGGAGAAAAAAGGGGGCTCACCCATCAGATACCCCTTTCAAGAACAAATGGAAGACTTCATAAGCCATATCCAACTAATGGATATCAAGCCCTCTGAACTTCACTATACTTGGAACGATAGAAGAGCTAGCCCAAGACATATCGCTGTGAGGCTGGCTCATTTCCTAATCTCAGACACCTTTTTGGCCCTAAACTTTAATCTTCGTTCTTTTATTCTTCCCTAGAACGGTTTGGACCACTACCTTATCAAGTTGGAACTATCACCTCCTCTCAACTATGGTCCAATCCCCTTTAGATTCAACCCTTTATGGATTCAACTCTTGAATTTCCATGACTTGATTTCTCGTTGTGGCAACCCTTGGTTGAAGGAAGTCTAATCCAGATCTGGGGAAAAAAGATAAAAATACTTCAAATGAGTATTAAATGCTAGATCACAAACTCACATTCTGACAATCAGACACCTATTCATGATCTGGAGCCTAAGATCGCATGAATTCAATCCTCCATGGAATCTGAATCAATTACAAATGAAATGTTACTCTAAGATAAAGCAACCTTCGCAAAATATCATTCCCTATTAAAAGAGGATGAAGAGTACTAGAAACTAAAATTTTGGAGCATTTGCTTCAGGTTGGTGAAAAAAATTCTAAATTATTTCATAAGCAAGGCACAAATCGTGAAAGAAAAAACAATATCTAAGAAATCACTGTGCATGGGGTTAAAGTGGATGATTTCCAACAAATTAATGTGGAAGTTGCAACACATTTAATAACCTCTATAACCATACTACACCCCCACCAGAAGAGCCGAGTCTTATATGTTAAATTAGATCCTGAAGCTGATATTTGAAGACATGAATCACCAACTTACTATTCAACCCACTGAGGAGGAAATAAGCAAGGTGGTTGTTGGGCCTTAGTTTTGGTCTTATTTTGCTCTAAGAAACTTACTAATCCATCTATTTATCATCCATTTTCACTTCATTCATCCCATTTTGATGTATATTTGATATCCATTCAAGTATTTAATTTTAATTTGTCAATTTCTAAAGTTTTTATGAATGTTTGATTTTAAGTGCAAATTTGGCAGATTCAGAAATTCCCGTAATAGCTCTATGGTTGATGTGGTTGCAGGACACTTAGGCACGAATTGAATGCATGGATGGAAATATTGGGAACTAGGACTAAGCCAGATATGCTTAGTTCGAACAGAACAAGCTTTATTAGGCCCATTTGGTGCTAGTCAATCATGACTAGTCATTCAGAAATCCCATAGAAATAGGGCAGTTTTGAGATTCTATGGGATTGGTCATATTTCTTGGGATGAGAGTAGTGAATTCGACTTGGATAGATGTATTAGAGTAGATGGGTTTGTTAGAGTGAATATAGATCAGTTTGTTTCATGAGACTTCTTATTTAAGAGCCACAACTTTGATGGCTTATGTATTGACTTATTATACTTTTATGCTGTGACACTTTTGGATTGAGGAGTTATTTTGAAGACTTGTGCTATTATTATTTTTCTGCTCAATGCTATGGATGTGTGATTGATTTGAGCTTCTGATGTCACTTCTCAAGTGTGCAAGGCAAGGGTGGAGGCCCCCCACTCCAAGCTAAGTACACTTCTTTGTTAACTAGTTTTATTTCTTGTAATCTGTTTATTGTAGAACTGGTTTTTCAAAGCTTTACTTTAGATTGATTTATGGTTCATGCATGGTGATTGATTGCATTAGTTCTTAGCTTATTCATCACTTTATTAAGTTGGAGAAAAACAAATGTTCAAGTTGAGCATCTCTTCTACTAAAATGATGAATTAAAACTAGTTTCCTTTGTTTGAATGCAAGTAGTTTCTTATTGTGATTTTGGTATTGAGATGAATGAATTATGATGAAATACCTTATGTGTCTCTTAATTTAAGAGCTTCTTTCATTAACAATTTATCCATCTTAAGTTCTTGGTTTTAATCTCTGATTCATTAAGTGGTAGTTGAGGCAAAGGTGGACTTCTTGAGTCAAGAACCATTTCAATATTTTTCCTCTGCTTTAAACTAATTGAATTAGAGTTGTAGGATGTATTGCTTTAAGCTTTTGAATAACTTATCTTTCAAGGTTTGATTACATCTGATCTTCACATATAGTGAACTTGCCTCAAAGCATAAACAACCCGGATTGATAAGAAATAATTGTGTTAATTTAGCTAAACAAATTAGCTCAACAGTGGTTTTTTCATTTATCTAGATAAAGCTGTTGGGCATGATGGCTTTTTATCTCACTTTTATCGACATTTTTGGGATATCATTAAATACGATCTATGCTGAATGGTTAGATACTCTTGAAACAACACTACATCAAAAGGTGAGTTCAATTCATGCTTCTTGGCTTTAGTCCCAAAGGAGTTCAAATCCCTCCTCTTTTACGAGATTTTGACCTATTTCTCTCTACAACGTTTCCTACAAACTTATATCAAAGATGCTGGTAGAAAGACTTAAGAGACTCCTTGTCATAGCCATTTCAAAAAATGAAGGAGTATTTGAATTAGGGAGACAAATAATTAAGAATATCATTATGGTTCAAAAGGCCATAGACTCCAGTGGAATAAGGGGTGATAAAGGAAAGATTATCAAACTTGATATGGCTAATGCCTTCGACAAAGTTAGGGACACCTTCCTTAACAAAGTAATGGACAAAATAGGTTTTGATTCGAAGTTCATCCAATGAATCAACCTTTGCATTGGCTCCCCCTGGATAGCTCCATTGGTGAGCGACAAAGTGTCTACTTTCTTCAAAGCTTCCTGGGGACTTCGACAAGGGTGCCTATTATCCCCCTTATTATACATTCTAATGGAAGATATCCTAAGTCAACGTTTGGAGTTTAAGCGCAAACATGGCCCCCTTCCTAGCCTTTGATATGCACACAATATCAAAAGTGCCAATCACTCCCAATTTGTAGACAACATAATCCTTGTTGGAGGATATTCTTTGGTCATATCCAGAATATTCAAACATGTCATGGACAACTTACTTTTAGCCTTTGGAGACCTAATAAATTATGCAAAATCTCAAATCTTGTCATGGAATATATCAATGGCCAAGCAAACAAAGATTGGAGAGGTTTTTGGTTTTAGCATCGTGGAAATATGGAAGGAATTCAAGTACTTGGGCATCCCTACTTGTCTCATATCTCACTCTCCACAAGCCTAGAAAAGTGTGCTCTCAAAAGTAAAAGGAAAATTTGACTCTTGGGGAGCTAAATGGCTAAATATGGTGGGATGTATCATCCTCATAAAGATTTTCCTATATGCAATCCACCTGTACCAATTCTCTATCCTTTTAGCTCCCTAATGTTTTCTTCGTTCTCTGGGAAAAGACACCAGAAAGTTTCTTTAGCTGGTTGATATATCTTCTACTAAGAAATTTCACTTGATTAATTGGGCCATAATGTGTGTCCCACAATTGCATGGGGGGCCGGGTATATGTGATCTTGCTTTAATGAACCAAGTCATTGGAGCTAAGTTGGTGTGGAAAATCAAATCTCAACCAAAGGCTTAGTGAGCTCAAGTTCTTAAAACAAAATATTCCCAGTAGGTCAATGAAAGCATAATTGATCTAATCTAACCTTCACATCAAGGATCCTCTATATGGAAGCTTACCTTAACTATGGCTAATATGATAAACACAAATCTTAGTTGTGTTGGCATTATGAGACAAGTATTGTCCTTGATGGCAAATCACTCAGATGATAAATTATAGTGCAGCAAAGTTATTTTCAAGTTCACGCACTTTCATGCAGATAAAAGTTTCTTTCATGTAGAGAAAAGTTCACGCACTTTCATGCAGAGAAAAGTTTATTTCATGTAGAGAAAAGTCCACGGACTTTTATGCAGAGAAAAGTTTATTTCATGTGGAGAAAAGTTCACGCACTTTTATGCAGAGAAAAGTTTATTTCATGTAGAGAAAAGTTCATGGACTTTTATGAAGAGAAAAGTTTATTTCATGTGGAGAAAAGTTCACGGACTTTTATGCAGAGAAAAGTTTATTTCATGTAGAGAAAAGTTCACGGAATTTTATGCAGAGAAAAGTTTATTTCATGTGGAGAAAAGTTCACGCACTTTCATGGTTG
>APFE030660636.1:83961-94313 GCA_000404065.3 Pinus taeda | reverse complement strand
TTACATTAAAATTAATTTTATTTCTATGCTATTACATGGTGCCTCAACGGGTCTAATATTCATTCAATTGGCCACATATTTTCAATGACAAAAGGCTACAATTTATAGAAGAAATTACAATATTGTGGATCATTTCAAGATCCATGATCTTCTCCATAAAGCTCTCAACATGGATTTTGTTCACAAATTTCTAACTTCCCTCGTGGATTTGATTTTTCTAGCTTTTTAACAAATCCTTTGCATTTTGATGCATTTTCCCTTATTTTTTCCTTCTAGAAGTGTTTCTTGTTGTTTTTTCATAGCAGGGAAAATTTTAAGAACCCCCCCTAAATTTATATGTATAATAAATGGGCGAATCTCCATGGTATATAGAAAAAATGGAAGGCGATTTTATCAATAATATAATATGTATATATAATTTTTTGGCGAATCTCTCACCAGGCATGGTGAATATTTTACTCAATTATAAATTCTTGTAATATCTTGGCAAGTCTTTCACTAAATAATAAAACTTTGTAAAGTCCTAGTGAATCTTAGCATTGTGAACTCTTAGAGAATTTTTTGAAAAAGTATAAAACCATATATGACAAGAGCCACATGGTGGCAATATCACTGTATTTTTTTTCACATTTCCACGACATGGAACTTGTTTATAAAATTATAAAAAAGCCAACCAAGTCCCTTATAATATGCAAGTGAGCTTATAACAGAGTCTGATACCTCTACTATGCTTGTCTTCATTCAAGTGTCATAGCTTCTATGCTTAACACTGTGAATCACAACTCTCTCAGAACTTTATAGTGTAATTAAAACCTTTGGAAATTGAATCTGACAACTCTATAAAAAGGATTAGTGAAATAGAAGCTTTTGTGAATGACCCCATGATCCAGGTGGATGTTGGTGGCCACCCACCTATCCCATTTGGACCCCCACAATTGTCTCTTTCAGCTTTTTCAGTTTCCTAAATTGTAGCACAGTTTACTATTTTTAGCAATTTTTCGGGTCTTGAACTTCCGGAGCCGTTTTGAGGCTCTAAACAACATTTTTTGGGAAATTTGGGGAAACATGGGTCCATGGACGAATGTTGCCTCCCAAAGTGTTAGTTCTCGAATAGATCTTTCTAACGAGCTATTGTGCACGTCAAACAAAGATCATATGCCAAAGTTACGACCCCGAGAAATTGATGTACCAATTTACCCAAACAGGGCCCACAATTTGGCATTTCATCTTCTGGGGTTAGGTTTTGGGATGTGAAGGGTTTTACATTGTTTCTCAACAATAAATAAGCCTTTGAGCCTCATTGTAACACAGTTCAGAGGCATGTAGCCGCCACATCTCTTCTCAAAGATAAGCTACCATCGCCCTAGGTGGTTTATTTACATTTCTGGTTGTAAGCATATTTCAGTATTTTCCATTAATGAAATGAAGTATTATTTCCACTGCATCTTTGTGTATATGGGTATCTCTGTATTTTGTTGCGTTCTTGTTTAAATCCGGATTAGTGGTATCAGAGCGGTCTGCTTTTTCTCTGTTTTTCTTTGCATGTCCCCAACGAGGTCAGGATATAAGGAGTTAGGGCTTGAAACAACTAGTCAAACCTTTGCAAACCAAGCCTCGCAAATCCGACGACCTCCCATGGCGGATGAGAAGAAAGAACGAGGGTAGGAGATCTATCAAAATCCTTGCTTTTTGAAGAAGCCTCGAGCGGCAAAGGAACGGCGATGATGGATTAGCTTTGCGCAAGATCCTTCAGCGACTAACCTAGAGGTGACGCATCGGCTTCCAACAACTACTCTAGAAACGCCACAACCCAATTTAAGGTACAAGTTAACTTTGAAAATCCCCATATCTTCAAAGGGTCAAATAGACGCAAAATGCCATAGAATAAATGGTTAAATCTGCTAGATAGGTATTTCTCTGTTCATGAATTTTCAAGTCGGGAAAAGATTGTTTTCGCTCTTCTCAAAGCAGCCCCCCATGTCAAGGACTGGTGGGAAAACTACTGCGAGCAGAAGGATGAAAGTACAGGCTCACCGTTTTCAACCGCACCCACTTGGAATGACTTCCGGGATGCCATCAAGGAGCAGTACTACCCTGTCAAAAGCTATGAGGACAAATACATCAAATGGACCACACTGCGGCAAGGATGAGACCAAGATGTGCTAGAGTTCACAAACATTTTTCATACCTTTCACACATAACTGGGTATCAAAGATTATGAACTGCATCTGGTACTCAAATACCGCGGCTGCCTACACAGATACATCTAGGAAGAGATGGAGTTCCTGAATATCTCCTCACTCGGCACGGCGTATCGATACGCTGTCAAAATCGAGCAAAATTTCAAACAGAAGAAGCGAGACTTTGGATCTGCAAATCTGAAGACCAAAGGACAAAGCCAAGGCGAGGTGACCTAAGACAATACGTCGAAGCTGCAAGAAAAGAACAGCACCACGAAGCCAAAGAAGGACACAGGAAAGTGGTGTGAGTTCCACAAGAGTCCCACTCATAACACAAGTAGGTGTCAGACCAAGTAGTCGCTGGTGGCCGAGTTGAAGGCTTCCGAATTAGATACATGTTCTGACCCTGAGCTAGAACCTGACAAGGGGAATGGCAAAGGGAAGCAGATCATTGATGCGGAGCCCAACGCCACTGTTGCCACTGCCAAGATCCAGAAGAATGAACCTAAAGACCCAGAGGAGGGGGAGTGCCTTTTCCACTCACAAATTTGGTTGAAGGGTTCGCCGCTGCAATTCATTGTCGACAGTGGCAGCCAAAAGAACCTTATTTCAGTAGAGGTCGTGAAGCAGTTGGGCCTACCGACTACACCACACCCGCATCCGTACAATATCGAGTGGCTTCATGAAGGACGAGATCTCAAAGTTCGCTAGCAGTGCCGCCTTCCCTACAACATCAAACCATTCACAGACGAGGTATTGTGTGATGTTACACCTCTGGATGTTTGTGATGTATTATTAGGCCAACCATACTTGTGGAGGTGACATGCTGTGTATGAGTCAAGGCCTTGTTCTGTCATTATTTCTTTGAGTAATTCATTATACAAGATACCAGAGGTAGCCCCACCTACTGCCACCTCTTTGATCACTACTAAGAAAGGCTACAAGCTCATATCATAGACTAGGAAATTTATTTTCTATCTGGTTCGCTCCCAAAGTAAGGGGAAGATCATTGCTACATCCATGACCCCCGCAAAGGGTTCCTCTATGTAGCAGCAACAACAAAAAAGGGATACGGTCATGATAGAACACAGGAACAACTTCTCCTCACCCACAAGGGTACTGCATAAGATTCAGGTGGGCGACAAAGTTTGGTTATATCTGCAGAAAGAATGCCTTACAAGAGCCCATCAGAAACTCCGACCACTCCGACATGGTCCTTACACTAGTACCAAGGCTATGGGCAACAATGATTTGAAGTACAACATTCCTCCATTCCTTCGCTTGCACCAAGTGTTCAATGTGGACCATCGTCGACCATGCTTCCCACCATTTCTGGACACATCAGAGACTGCAAAACAGCTCACCAGCGACTCAGCTCAGGAGAAGCTTCCTCATCTCAGGGAGAAACTCAATGCAATGGGGACCATTGCTTCCTAAGGGGCGAGGAATGATCCAGGTGGATGTTGGTGGCCACCCACCTATCCCATTTGGACCCCCAAAATTGTATCTTTCAACTTTTTCAATTTCCTAAATTGTAGCACAGTTTACTATTTTTAGCAATTTTTCGGGTTTTGAACTTCCGGAGCTGTTTTGAGGCCCTAAACGACATATTTTGGGAAATATAGGGCAATGTTTCCTCCCAAAGTGGCAGTGCTTGAATAGATCTTTCTAACGAGCTATTGTACACGTCAAATGGAGATCGTATGCCAAAGTTACGACCCCGGGAAATTGATGTACCAATTTACCCAAACGGGGCCCACAATTTGGCGTTTCATCTTCTGGGGTTAGGTTTTGGGATGTGAAGGGTTTTACATTATTTCTCAATAATAAATAGGCCTTTGAGCCTCATTGTAACACAGTCCAAAATAGTTCAGAGGCATGTAGCCGCCACATCTCTTCTCAGAGATAAGCTACCATCGCCCAAGCTGGTTTATTTACATTTATGGTTGTAAGCATATTTAAGTATTTTCCATTAATGAAATGAAGTATTATTTCCACTACATCTTTGTGTATATGGGTATCTCTTATTTTTTTGCATTCCTGTTTAAATTCGGATCAGTGGTATCAGAGCGGTCTGCTTTTTCTCTGTTTTTCTTTGCATGTCCCCAACGAGGTCAGGATATAAGGAGTTAGGGCTTGAACTAGTCGAACCTTTGCAAGACCAGCCTCGCAAATCCCGACGACCTCCCATGGAAAATGAGAGAAAAGATGAGGGGGCAGGAGATCCTATCAAAATCTTGCTCGAAGAAGCCCTCGAACGGCAAAGGAACGTGATGATGGATAGCTTTGCGCAGATCCTTCAGCGACTACCTAGAGGTGACGCATCGGCTTCCAACAGCTACTCTAAAAACGCCACACCGTTTAAGGTACATGTCAACTTTGAAATCCTCGTCTTCAAGGGTTAAATAGACGTAGATGTCGTAGATAAATGGTTAAATATGCTAGATGGGTATTTTTCTATTCATGAATTTTCAAGTCGGGAAAAGATTGTTTTCACTCTTCTCAAAGTAGCCCCCCACGTCAAGGACTGGTGGGAAAACTACTTCGAGGAGAAGGATGAAAGTACAGGCTCACTGTTTTCAGCGGACCCACTTGGAATGACTTCCGAGATGCCATTAAGGAGCAGTACTACCCTTTAAAAAGCTATGAGGACAAATACATCAAAAGGACCACACTGCGGCAAGGACGAGACCAAGATGTGCCGGAGTTCACAAAATGTTTTCATACCCTTCGCACACAATTTGGTATCAAAGATTCTGAGCTGCATTTGGTACTCAAATACCGCGTCTGCCTACACAGATATATCCAGGAAGAGATGGAGTTCCTGAACATATCCTCACTCGGCACGACGTATCGATACGCTGTCAAAATCGAGCAAAAGTTCAAACAGAAGAAGCGAGACTTTGGATCTGCAAATCTGAAGCCCAAAGGACAAAGCCAAGGCGGGGTGACCCAAGACAACTCGTCGAAGCCGCAAGAAAAGAACAACACCACGAAGCCAAAGAAGGACACAGGAAAGTGGTGTGAGTTCCATAAGAGTCCAACTCATAACACAAGTGAGTGTCAAACCAAGTAGTCGCCAGTGGCCGAGTTGAAGGCTTCCGAATCAGATACATGTTCCGACCTTGAGCTAGAACCCGACAAGGGGAATGGAAAAGGGAAGAAGATCATTGATGCAGAGCCCAGTGCTACTGTTGCCACTGCCAAGATCCAGAAGAATGAACCTGAAGACCCAGAGGAGGGGGAGATTCTTGTCCACTCACAAATGTGGGTGAAGGGTTTGCCGCTGCAATTCATTGTCGACAGTGGCAGCCAAAATAACGTTATTTCAGCAGAGGTCGTGAAGCGGTTGGGCCTATCGACTACACCACATTCGCATCCGTACAGTATCAGGTGGCTTCATGGAGGACGAGATCTCAAAGTTCGCCAACAGTGCCGCCTTCCCTACTGCATCAAACCATTCACAGACAAGGTATTGTGTGATGTTACACCTCTGGATGTTTGTGATGTATTATTAGGCCAGCCATACTCGTGGAGGCGACATGCTGTGTATGAGTCAAGGCCTCGTGCTGTCATTATTTCTTTGAGTAATTCATTATACAGGATACCAGAGGTAGCCCCACCTACTGCCACCTCTTTGATCACTGCTAAGAAAGGCAGCAAGCTCATATCACATACTAGGAAATTTATTTTCTGTCTGGTTCGCTCCCAAAGTAAGGGGAAGATCGTTGCTACATCCATAACCCCCATAAAGGGTTCCTCTACACAGCAGCAGCAACAACAAAGGGATATGGTCATGCCAGAACGCAGGAACAACTTCTCCTCACCCACAGGGGTACCACATAAGTTTCAGGTGGGCGACAAAGTTTGGTTGCATCTGCAGAAATAATGCCTTACAAGAGCCCATCAGAAGCTCTAACCACTCTGACATGGTCCTTACACCAGTACCAAGGCTATGGGAAAAAATGCTTTGAAGCACAACATTCCTCCATTCCTTCGCTTGCACGGAGTGTTCAATGTGGACCGTCGTCTACCATGCTTCCCACCATTTCTGGACACATCAGAGATTGCAAAACAGCTCACTGGCAACCCAGCTCAGCAGAAGCTTCCTCATATCAGGGAGAAACTCAATGCAATGGGGATCATTTCTTCCTAAGGGGGGAGGAATGATCCAGGTGGGTGTTGGTGGCCACCCACCTATCCCATTTGGACCCCCACAATTGTCTCTTTCAGCTTTTTCACTTTCCTAAATTGTAGCACAATTTACTATTTTTAGCAATTTTTTGGGTCCTGAACTTCCTGAGCCGTTTTGAGGCCCTAAATGACATTTTTTGGGAAATCTGGGGTAATATGGGTTTGTGTTTCCTCCCAAAGTGGTAGTGCTCGAATAAATCTTTCTAACAAGATATTGTACATGTCAAACAAAGATCGTATGCCAAAGTTACGACCCCAGGAAATTGATGTACCAATTTACCCAAACGGGGCCCACAATTTAGCGTTTTATCTTTTGGGGTTAGGTTTTGGGATGTGAAGGGTTTTACATTGTTTATCAACAATAAATAGGCCTTCGAGCTTCATTGTAACACAATTCAGAACAGTTCAGAGGCATGTAGCCACCACATCTCTTCTTAGAGATAAGCTACCATCACCCTAGCTGGTTTATTTACATTTATGGTTGTAAGCATATTTCAGTATTTTCCATTAATGAAATGAAGTATTATTTCCGCTGCATCTTTGTGTATATGGGTATCTCTGTATTTTGTTGCGTTCCTGTTTAAATCCGGATTAGCCCACTAACCATCACTGCTAAACAATCAATCTAGACTATGAAGTCTTCCATCTTGATCACAATCGTGCTCACGATCAAGGGAGTGCGACCACCTGGCCTAACATAATGGCCATCATAGCTTCCAATAATCAACAACCACCTTGCAAGGACATCCTAGCTCATGTCTCATGAATTTTATTCATCAATCTTTACTGATATAAATCTTATAAAGATAATACTAGAATCCTCTCCAGATTCATTGTTAATACAAGGGTAAAGGAAAATTTCTAGCTCAAGGCACTAGCCAATACCAACTTTGGTATTTGTGACCCCTTTGTGGGGATGCACCTACCCTACCCCATTGGATTTTTGCCTTGTAACATAGTTCAAGTATCACAAGACTTTCCAATATTCCTACTCCATTAGACACACTTTATATGCTATACATAGTGAATGGAAAAGAAGCATTATAGAACACACAATTTCATAGAAGAAAGAAAAATCTTAACCACTGATTAATAAAAAATAACTAGTAGTGTAATGAATTGTTCCAAGTTATTTATTTACAAGTTGTAAAGAATGTAATGGAATGGAAAATATTGCTTAGGCAACCCTTCAATATTCTCTATTAATATGTCTGTGTATGTACATATGAAATTAAGAGCATTGTTGAATACAAAGTTTCCTTTTCTCTTGCCTCCATTTTGACAAATCAATGTGAAATCAGTGCCACTTTGAATCTCCTTTCCTGTGTGGATGTTTTGACAAATCAATGTGAAATCAAAGTCACTTTGAATTTCCTTTCTTGCGAGGGATCACATCCACAGTTGATTAGTAAAATATAATCTACTATATATTATGTTCAAGAAACTGACTGCAATCTACAGTGGAAACAAGACCTCAATTCTTATTCTGAATTTGAATATCTCAGGACAACATAAGAGATAAAAATGCATATGGCCTTAGTAGCTAGAAAACAATCACTCCATTATTACAGGACCACCTAGATTTCAGCACTTAATCTAAATAATGGCACTAGTTGCAGTGCTTATTCGCATTAACACCATGGAAAAGCAACAACAATGTTTCAAAGCACACTCACTGGAAAAGTTGTAACGTTCCGAGAATATTTAATGATAGCATCTGAACCTCTAAGCTATGGTGGGGAAACTAGGGAACCCAAATCTTGGAATATATCTCATACCAAATCTGAGAAAAAAATAACAAAGGGAAAAAATCAAAATCTATAAATCAAGCAATAAATTGTTTACAAATCAAATACAATTCCTTTAACTAACAGTTAAATTATGGTGATATATTTAAATATTTAGTAAGATGGGAACTTCGAACCATGGAATATTACCTTTGTCATTACTATCATCCCTCAGTGACTGAGATTACAAATCAATACTTATGGAAAGATTGTAAGAAATTCTATGAAATATTAAAGCATATCCTCTATATTCAAGCAACAAAATCAAGATATTGTCACATCAAGAGCCATAATTGATACATAATCAATGAATCAAGTCCTTGTATGGCACAGGCTTGTTTCACAACCTCTATTTTCTCAATAACAAAATCAAGACATTGTATGTGGTTATTGCCAAAAGGAAACTGCGTTCTAATTTGGAAGAGTATCTTATCAAAAGACATGGATTTATTCAAAGCTACAAAGCCTAATGGGTTACTGAAAAATAAGTTGGAATATGGGATCATGATACTTAAATTGAAAAAATATGGTTTCCTTTTAGAAACATTACAATTATACAATGTTTTTTGAAAGCATTAGAATTTGAAATTGGGCCTTTCTATCAAGACAAATTTTCATTAACAGAATGTACTTTCCTACCTGAAACGTTGTAGATATCCAGGAAAAACTTGAAAAGAATAAGATAACTAATCATAATGTACTTTCTTTCCTTCCTTAACATTCTTAAAGAATTGAGGTTCCCCAAGCCATCAGGTAACTTTCGAAGGAAATGACAGTTAGTAATAGTCCAATTCATAACTGAAGATGTGTCACAAATACGAGGGGGCGTCTCCTCCAAATCACAAAAGTGCTCCAGGTTAAAATCTAGCATTATTGGAAGCTTAATGCTCGATTTGGTGTTATTGAACCCAGACATTTTTCCAATCTTCACTAAAAGCTTAAAGATAGCTTCTCTAAGTTCTACATGACTTTATTATGCTCTTGAAGTGGGGGCACATGCAGCCTCTCCAAGTGAATAGTCTTAAACTAAGTGAAGATAAGGCTGATAGATCATTCAGTGTGGGTCTCTTTAACCCATAATTGAATACTATGTCTCTCTTGAACCCATAATTGAATACTATTAGGACTTTCAAATTTTTCATGAAACTCAAAAATGTTGGAAGAAAGTATTTGCTTCCAAAAAAGAGTAAAACTAAAACCTCTGCTTGAGGACAATTAATGTCACACCACTAACACTTCTCCATGGAATCTGTATAGGTAAACCACAAATGTAGAATTCCATTAGAATATTGTGTTTATTGAATACACAAATGAAATCATTGCATTTCTTTAAAATATTTTTTGAAATCAAAATTACCGAAATTACATATCGATAACCTAGTGGGTGTAGGATAAAATTCACCCGTGTCATTCACAGAAAGCATGAGAAAAAACCTAATACTATAGATAAAACCAACGATAATTCAAATTCATCACTTCTAGGGACCTCATAACCACCCTGCCATAGAAAGCATGAGAAAAAACCTAATACTATAGATTAAACTAACAAAAATTCAAATTCATCACTTCTAGGGATCTCATAACCACCCTGCTAGTACACAAGTATGTTCTTGTTTGCAGTTAGAAAAATTACCCAAATTACAATATATTTACTCCAGCATGTGTTGGAAATTTATAGAAGGATGGCTAGTAAAATCAATCCATTCCTTTTAGCCCTAGATTTGTTTAAGTTTGAAACATAAGTATACAAATATACTTGTCTAATGTCCATGCTTTAACCATTCACCTTAAGATGTTTTTACAATATAATTTCCTAAGTCTATTTAATATCTTCATTATCATAAAAACCAACCTATATCCATCTTAACTCCACATCTACCACTCTTAGGGGGATGAAATCTATTTATCCCTCTGAGCACTTGGTAGACCCAGAATTAAGATGGATCTAACATGATAGAATTTCCCTTTTAAATAGTCTATGCTCACATGAATACCATGGTATTACCTCCACATCTACCACTCTTAGGGGGATGAAATCTATTTATCCCTCTGAGCACTTGATAGACCTAGAATTAAGATGGATCTAACATGATAGAATTTCCCTTTTAAATAGTCTATGCTCACATGAATACCATGGTATTACCATGGGTCAATACCATGGGTTATCATAAACCTAGAGCTTAAAAATTAC
>APFE030660636.1:62355-83658 GCA_000404065.3 Pinus taeda | reverse complement strand
GCTAGTTTGCATATCACGATATTTGATACCTCTCGGAGGTTAGTAGATCAGAGTAAAGATGGATCTATGTTGGTTTAATTCCCCATTTAAATACGCTACTTATAGGTGAATACCATGGGTCAATACCATGTGTCATTTTTATTTTTATTAATACTAATATTAGGGTTAATGATGTTTTTTTCATGGTATTAATAATAATCTAGCCCATGGTATTTGTCCCATAGTATTTTGCCCATAGGTTTCACCTAAATATAATACATTTTTTTTAGTGTTCGTAAATATAAGGTGACTTATGGAGTAAATATAAAAAAATGTTTTATTTGTTTACCATACCTCTCTTTATATTATTTTATTAATTCCATACTTTTTACAATATGGTATTTGGTCATAGGATTCACTTAAATTAAACTGCTTCATAAACAGAACGAGGTATGGACTAACATAAAAAGAAGGTTTTAATTTATTAACATCGTCTAGTTTTTTATATTTATTTATTTACATCTTTGGAGTAAAGTATAAAAGGTTTATTTATTTACATATCTCACTTAACTTTATTTTTATTTGTTAACCCTTCATGTATATAAGGTGTTATGGTAAATAAAAAAAGTATTATTACCATACTTCATTTATTTATATTTTTATTAATTTACCATACCTCTTTTATAAATATGGTATTTGGTCCATAGGATTCACTTAAATAAAACTTATTCTTGAAAATTAGGGCGAACGATTCCTAATTGCAAGGGCTACATTTACCTTTTTCACCCTCTCCCTTAAAATAAGGTAGGCTATTTGAGGTGATTTGTAAAAATGTACTATGAAAGAAAGGTTGTAACTCCTAATTTCAAGGGCTAAATCTACCTTTTTTACCCTTTCCCTTAAAATAAGGTGGGCTATTTGAGGTGATTTGTAAAAATGCACTATGAAACAAAATATTCGCCCACTAAAAATTTAAAACCCCTTAATTTTGCCAAAGGGTGAACATTTGCCCCATGTTTCATAGGATGGGTGGATGTTCTTGCATCAATTAAGCTACAATTTTGAAATTTAGTTTCCCATAAAAACGAACAAAGTTACCAACTTAACAAGAACTTGATTGAGTTTTTTGTTTCTTAGATGTAGCATTTAGTGCTGTGCTTTTTGAAGTTTTAGATCCTATCAATAAAGTATGTTTTTTCAAATCTCATTTTTTGAAGCATATTTCATCTTTTTTTTAAATCAAATGTTAGTTTTTAATAAATTTTAAAGTTTATGTCATTTTTATTTTATTTCAGGGTTAAAATTATAAATTAATTGACATTACTAACTTAAAGATTGGAATTATTTAAAATAACATAAAATTGACCCTTATCCAAATGGTATACTTCTTTTTTTTTAATAATTTAAATAAAAATAATTAACTCAAAAAAATTATAAATATTTTTTTTGAGAAAAAAGTCATTAACACCTAATTTTGTCCTCAAACACAAAAATAAAAATAAATTTAAAATTTAAAATAATAAAAACTCCAAAAAACTTTTAATTAGTAAAATAATGTTATTAAGATTTAATAAATAGTAAAATGGAGGTAAAACATAAATTAGAAAAAAAATGAAATTTTAAAAACTTAAAAGATTCGTTAAAAAATAATATAATTAAGAAAAAATAAAATACAAACAATAAAATACACCAAATAAAAAATTTTAAAGAGAGAAGAAAAACATGCATCAAATGATGAGGTGCAATGTCGGGCATCGCCCCTAACCCAACTCTCCCCCAGTCATTATCCCATGGGACACTTCAGCTAGCAACATGGTGCACATGGGTCAAATAGGCCATGCTATGTGTGTGCACCATGTCGCAGGTTGAAGTGTCTCGTGGGCTGTCAATTAGGGGAGAGCGTGGTTGAGGGTGATGTCGATTGTCTCTTCACACAATAGGTTGTGTTGTTTGTGCATTCCATGCTAGGGGCTGAAGTTTCTTGTGGGCTATCAATTGGGGAAGAAGGGGGTCAGGACAATTCCCAACATCAATAAAATTGAAAAAAAGTGATAAAAATAAAAATAAAAATACAAATACAAACAACAATATACACCCCAAAGAAAAAATCATGCATCAAATGATGGGGTGCAATGTCAGGCATGGTCTTTAATGCCACTCTCTACTAGTTAATAGCCCACAAGTCACTTTAGCCCTAACATGGTGCATGCAATCCAGATGGGCCTTACTACATGTGCATTCCATGTCAAACGCTGAAGTGTCCCACATGCTATCAACTAGGGGAGAGTGAGGTCAAGGTTGATGTTAGTCATCCTTCTACACAATGAGTTATGTTGCTTGTGCATGCCATGTTGCAGACTGAAGTGTCTTGTGGTCTATCAGCTAGGGGAGAGGGAAGTCGAGCATGATTCTTGACATCACCCTCCCATCGTTATATATAATATATCAGAAACTATATATATATATATATATTATTATATAATATATTATAATTTAGTTATTTTTTGGGTTTAATTTTTATACTTTTGTAAGTTTAATTATAATATATAATTTATTTGACTTATTATATATATATATATAAATATAATATATATTTTTATTTTTTATATCTAAAGGAACTAGCAATTGGGTCGGGATTGTACTTACCTGACACGAAGTTGATTATGACCGCTACACTATAATCTCTAGGTGAAACCATCCATACATGCCCCATGCACGACCCACATGAGAAATAAGGGGGATTTGAACATCGAACCACATACTTCACAAAGATTTTATATCACGAGCAATGCCACTCATGTTGCCCTCAAGTGCATATCTTAAATTCTTTAAATTTAAATGGTTAAATTTCATATGTATAAGCCCCAAGGGTTAGGTCAACTAGTCTAGAGCCAAATGTGAAGTTCTTTGATATTGTTGCTAGTTGTTGTTGATCATGGGTTCAACACTCTTCGATTCCCTTGGGGCGAGGTCCTTGATTTACTTAGTTACCATCCACAAATTGTGGGAAAGAACTCTGAATTTTCCCATACTTTCTTTCCAAGTATTAACTATATAATTATATACAATTATGTTTAATTTTTATTTATTTTTTAATTGCTTAAATTTCTTTAAATTTTTAAATTTATTATTTTTTAAAGATGTATTCTTTTAAATGTTTAATTTTTTTTTCAATAAAATATTTAAAAAATCTATGTTATGTTGTGATTTCTTTTGAAAAGTGTGTTTTTAATGGTTTTATTTACACTAGTGATGATTTTCTAGACCATAGTTCAAAAATGTTGCAATTTTAATGCCACATTGAAAGGGAGTGTTACTTGTAGTAGATAACATGTAGCAGAATGTTTTAATTTCATGATTGATTTTTAACTTTTGGTTATAATGGTACAATTTATCTTAGATTAATATTTCAAATGAGCTATAATTTTAATCTTAAAAAAATAAATTCCTTTTGTTAGAATCAGTCTCTTATTTAGGTGTTAATTTATAAGGTTTTTGATAGTCATGATATTTGGTATTCAATGCCATGATTGAAAAATGTTGGAATTTTAACCCTATAAAAAAAATGGTGATCATGTGCATCACCATTTTTGCATTTCAGAGTGTTTTTTCATGTATTTTGTAGTCATGATATTTGGTTTTTAGTGTCTTGGTTGAAAAATGTTGAAGTTTTAACATTAAAAATGAAAAATGGTGATGTCACATCATCACTTTTGCATTTTGGGGTATATTTTCATGTTTTTATACAAAAATATGTATTTTTAGTGCTCGATTGATTGCTTAGAGGTTACAATTTTTGTTAAGTTGGTAACTTTGTTGTAGCTTTTCCACCAATCACGTATCTCAATATTTTTCAATAATCCTATAATAAAGAATGCTTTATTACAACTTCCCATTTTTTGTGTAGAACATTGTAATAACTTCTCTCCATGTTGATACTTAAAATTGACCCAATCAACTTGAATTTGGTTAGCCATGTATTTAGTAACACTTTTATTTATTTCAAACTAGAAATATTATTTTTTTACTATTCAATAAAGGATTTTCTATGCTATTCAATTACCATGAAAATCTACTATTTTACTTCATTTTTCTCAAAATACCACTTTCACAGAAATTTTGAGGTCTAAAATGGGCCTCCTAAGGAATATTATAAACTAATAGTGGAAATAATAAAAGAATATTATATTATCTCATCAAATTTTGGAGGGAAAAAGAAGAACAACTTTTTCAACTTATCTCCCTATAATTTTACTCAAAATTCTAGGAGTAGTCATTAGATGTAGAATTTAATTTTGCATCCAAGGGGTACACATGTTGCATACTTTTGATGGGCCCTACTAGATGAAAAATGTAATTTACATGAAAAAACATGATTGTAATCACATTTTTTCATGTATTTCATATTTTTTGTGTAGTATGGTTCATCGAAAGTATGCAACATAGGTACTCCTTGGATGAAAAATTAAATTTTAAATCTGATGACTGCTCCCGCTCAAAATTTGAGTAAAATTGTTGGGAGATAAGTTGAAAATATGAGTTGAAAATATAGTTTATTTTTTATTTTTTTTATCTTTGTACATTTTTACTCCAAAAATGGTGAATCATCCCCCATGGTTGACATCATCATATTGAATCCTATTAATTCTTATAAAATTTATTTGTGTTGTTCATTTTTTGTTTTGAGGCTCATTTTTGACCTCAAAATTTCTCTAATGCAATGTGACATATCACATAGGATGAAGTTTCCTTCCCTTGTAATATATCATACAATTTTTTTTTATTGCAATATTTTGCATTTCCTCAATATTTTTATACCTAAAATATTATTTCCCCTATCACACTACATGGAAAAATTATTTTTATGTAATGTGTCACACTTCCACAAACTTTCTATCTCTGCAACAAATTTTATCACATCACACCCAATATTGTTTAGGTGTGATGCACTTCAAACGATGTTTCATCACACTGAAGTTTTTTGGGTGAAATATAAGAGGTTTAAAAAACATGTCGTATTCAAAATCCTTTTGGGTTTCTTACACAAAATTTCCAAACTTGTTTCACTAAAAGTATTTTTGTGAAGTATTTTTGTGTGTAATACATAAGATTTAAAAAGCATATCACATGCAAAAAAAGAAAGATAAGGCATGATACACAAGAGATAAAGTTTCTTAACAAAAGATTTAGTGGAGTGTGCACATGAGACAAAGTTTGCACTTGTAAGACACATCACATCTTCTCAAACCTTCTATCCCTTTGATAGCCTTTTCCATATCTCATTACACTAACATTTATTTTCATGCAATATGTCATATTTCCTTAATCTTTATATCTCTGCAACACACTTCTATCACGTTGCACCAAAATGTGTTTAGGTGTGATAAACCCCAAAACATGTCGCATTGCACCGAATATTTTTTAAGTGTGATTCATATAGTTTATAAAAGATCTCATGGTCAAAATATTTTTAGTGTAATAAATAATGTTTCCAAACATGTCATAATAAAAGTATTTTTATGTGAGATACACAAGTTTTAAAAAACATGCCACCTGCAAAATATCATTTATGAGCATATGAGATTTGGGTATATTAGGCTTGTTGAAGAGTGTGCCTCGTCGTACACCTGTCTCACCATGGATTTCACACTCTTGTTATTTAACTCAACTCCTTTGTCCTCTCAAGTCCAAACGCCGTTATATATGTATGGGTAAGCTCTTAGGGTGTTGGTATTTCTATGTTCTTGGTTCTGTTGATGAAGGGTTCCAATCATCATGTTACTCCTGGATTAGAAGGGTAGTCTCTTTTGGCACTACAAGAGGTTTGTTTTCTTGTCACTTTCCTTCATTTTCTTGTTGTTTTTCACCAGCTAATCACTTAGTGGCTTGGTACCTTCTTTGTAGCTATGTGATTTTATGTAGGGGTCAAATTTTTTGTTCTCTTTCTCTATAATTAAGGGTTCGTTCCTTCTTTCAAACTAATGGTTGTGTTTCCCCCCTCGTCGCCTCAAGTCTATGATTCTGTCAGAATTCTTTTAGTTGTCCATTCTTGGTATGTTGAGTTTGGTACCTTGGTATCTTTTCCATTTGGTTTTGATATTGGTCATTTTTCATTTAATTCTATAGTAGCCCTAAAGCCTTTGGCCTCACTTTCTCTCTGTCCCTCAAAAATTTTGGTTTTATGGGAGTTAGGGCCAACTTTTGTTTTCAAATTTCGTGGCTTTATTTTTCCCCTGCCACATAGTTCAATCTAACCTTTTCCATTGTGGATGATGTTTTCCTTGCTCAAAGTTCCTATTCACCCTTGACATTGTGTTTCCCTATCCGTCTACTATTGACCGTTGTCTTTTTCTTCCACTTCCCTAGTTTATATGTAACCATGGACCCTTAGCATAGATTGCCTAGCCGTCGTGGTGGTGCACCAGGTTCATCTTCTTCTCGTCGTCAACACTTGTTTCGATGGGATTCAGTGGCCAACCACTTCGACTCAAATCCTCCTAAAGTGAGGAAGAATATTCATCACCTAGAGGCAAAGGAGTTTGGGGACCGTATTTATTTTTCTGATTCCGAGATTAGAGGTAACAACCTCAAGTGGGTTCCTGATGTAGGGAAATTCTAGAAGTGAAGGCTTCATTTCCTTCATTCTATTTCTTTGCATCGTCAGTTGGAGACAATGCTAAGTATGGCCATTCATGATAAGCAAGTTGACAATTACGAATTGTTTGCAACTCAAGAGGAAATCAAGAGAATTCTATGGGATATTCACTATAATTTGGATGACATCGTGGCCAAACTAACTAGGGTGGAGCAGTTTGTGGTATCTGAATCAGATATTGACTCAGATGAGTAGCATGAGATTCTTGCGGTTATTTATGCTCCTATCGGGATAAATCCTCAAGAAAACTCCTCTCCCTTCTCTTCGGTCGTCATTTTGGACTAGCAGTCCACCAAGGGCATCACACTAGTCTCTACAATTGGTTATCATCTATTTTTGTACTAAATTTTTATAGTGGTTTGACAGTATGCTATTGTGGAACAAATTTTTTGTCCTTTTGTCTGGGTATATTTAGAGTAGAATGTAGGAAACCTGATTGTAAACATTTTTACTATAGTTACCATGTTTTGTATAGCTCCATCATATCAATGATCTTTTCCTTATACTGTAAATGCCTCAAAGTAGTCTCAACATGGTATTTTTGGACCTGTAGTAGTAATGGTGTTTATGTGGTCACCTTTGGTTGAAGAAATGACATCCCAATTTTTTTTTTTTATGTATGAAGAGCTATCATTATAATATCTTTTATCATTAATACAATCTATTAACACAACTTACAAAAGAAAATATTTTCTTATTATTAAAAATTTGTTTAAAGTATTCATTAATCATAGTCTATATATATATTACTTCATTCATTTTGCAAAGCCAATATGTCCAAATATTGGAAAGGCATTGGCAATTACAAATGGAAGAGTCAAAACGAGCATTATTCCACATAAATTTAAAAATAAAGTATAAAATTGACCATATAGACTTCATTCTTTATAGATTTAAATTCAATTTACATATCTTATTTTGACAAATTTCTCTCACAATTCATCATTTTCACTTAAATGTAAATTCATTTATTTTCAAGTTTCTTAAATTTTTATAAATATATTTTTTTTATTTATATTCAATTTAATTAAATGAATTTTGATGGTTATATCAATTTAAAGTTTTAGAATATCTATATTTAACTAAACATAATTTGTATATTTTCTATTCTTAATTTTAATTCAATTAGAATAATTTTTTTATTATATAATTAAATTTATGAAAATATATATAAATATTAAATTAAACTTTTAATTTTAAATTATATATAATTACCATATTAAAATTTTGTCAAAAACTTAAAAAAAATTACTATTTTCACTTATTTAATATTAGTTTCAAATAATCATTTAAATAGAATTCCAATAGTTAAATAGCATACTTTACCTATATGGGAAACAAAAGCATACCTTACCTATACACAAAAACAAATTTCTTTTAAAAATGATGCATTCTTCTTATTTTCATGTTAACCTAAACACTAGTACAATGGAAACAAGGAATTTAACATATGAAATTAAAGAATAATTAATCCTAAATCTGGAAGAAATCAAAAGGAATATTTATAACTTTGTTTATGTCACACATATCCTTGTTGGTTTCAACCCTCCATGCAATCATTTCTTCATGATGGCTTCCATTTTCCAAGTAGTTGTTGTATAGAAAAGATGAGTTATGAAAAAATAGAACATGTGAGGCAATCTTTTCAGTGACACTATTACACGTGATCAACTTTCAAAAAAGCGTTGATAACTTTCGAGAAAGAAAAAAATATATTATAAGTATAATTAATATATATAAATTTTAAATTAAAATATTATCATAGTGGTTTATTTTTATGTTAATATTATATAAAATTGTGCAATCATATTGATTTGAGTCTTGCCTTAATGTAAATTAGATGTTGTATAATTTTTTAAAATATTAAAAAATGTTTATGATTATTTATATAAATTAGTGATAGGTGTGTAAGTTTAAGAATTATTATTATTATTTTATTATGGTGAATCGATAATTTATTGGAGTAATTTAAGCGAGGCTAAAATTTAAACCTAGTAGTTGTTGCTATAACCAAGAGTATATCCAATAATCTGTAAGCAAGATATACTAGGAATTTATGACTTAGCAAGAGCTAAGACTCCACGAGGGTGGGGGAGCTTATTCCTTGAGCCTTATCACAACAAGCCAAAGATGTCTCCCTATGGAATTTGAGATCGAGTGGAGGGGATAACATCCCATATTACCAACCACTTTGTCATCCCACAAGAAGACTAAGAACTTAAATGTAGCAAAATTACTTTGAAGAAACATAAAGGTAGATAGAGAGAATGACAAGTTTTTCATTGCTGGACAATGTTAAACTCCTATGACGACCTAGCCCTAAAGCCATGTGAACACCATGAGGTAGTGGTAAAACGTGTTGTTGCACCCAGAGAGAGTATATTAAAATTGGTCTCATGACCTGTGGACACATATGGGGATCAAAGCCCACCCCATGTCCTTCTTTTTAAAGAACCCCACTAGGATAGGTCAAATGGTGGATGTCCTATACTAGAAAGAATTTGTCAACCAATACTAGGGCCTTGCCTAGGTTTGAAACTTGGTTATTCCACTTAGCATGTTTTTGGGTAGTTGCATTTAGCTCAGGAGTACAAGAGTAGTCTCTCTAACTCAATCTTGGGCCTCCTCGGTGGCAGACATGAGGTCTATTAATCCTCTTGATTAAAAAATAAAGAAAGGGAAAGTAAACTAAAAAATAACATCACTAACTTGGAAGTGATTTGGATGGACTTGGTTGGCTAGAGGTTTCTAGCTCCTTGAATTTTCCATTAGTCTCATTCTCATGTTGAATCTTCGTCCATAAGAATTAGATTGGAGCTAGTTTGTGGAGAACTTGGTGTGCTTGCAACCTCCATTGTTTCTTCTTCGTCACCTAGTTTCTAGTCTATCACCTTGAAACTAAGCTCAAACATCACTTTGCATAAGAAAATCAATTTTGCTTCAAATCATCCGAGTTGGTTTGAATATTTAGCTTGATTGTATTCCTTTTTTTTAATTAATAAGGTGATGAGAATTTTGGAAAGCTAATATAACCCCATCTCCCTACAAATATTGGTATTCCTTTATTTTAAGAAGTCAATTTAGACTCAATCTTCAAATTCTTTCCTAATTTGATGTTTTTGAATCTAGAATCCTTTCTACCAATCTAGGTTCACTAAATCCTTCATATTTTACTAAGTATTAGGAGGAGTGTGTCAAGGTTAAAGAGTTTCCTTGCATGGTTATCTACCTTATCCATCCCTAAGTGGTA
This sequence comes from Pinus taeda, assembly GCA_000404065.3. Lineage (NCBI taxonomy): Eukaryota > Viridiplantae > Streptophyta > Pinopsida > Pinales > Pinaceae > Pinus > Pinus taeda. Next base: position 73,774 of record APFE030660636.1, on the reverse strand, counting down.
AGACTAAAGATTAGCTCTCCTAGAGGGAGGAAGCTTGGGTGTGTTGCTCCACCTTGCACCATGATTACTGAATTCTAGGGTATCCTTCATTGACGATATTTACCATGGGGAGAGCAAGTTCCTACCTCGCATTGATGACCACTTGAAACAACCAATTATTTATTTTAGGCCATGAAAAAAGAAGGATACTTTCCTACATGATTGATGATAGAAAATGAATGAGCGAAAGGAATGTTGAGGGTAGCTAGCACACCCCATCACAAAGGTCTAGTGACACGACCTAAAATATTTCCAACAATCAAGAATATTTTCAACTATGTGCAAGAGAACTGACATCAAATACCTAATTTCTAGAGATCACCCCAAAGGTGCCAAGAATAAAGAATAGAGAACTAACATGAGATCAAGAAGGAAAACCTATAAAGGAGCATGCATCAAGCCTACCTTGTATGTTTAAGTTAATGGTGAAAGTTTTAGCTCCAAACCCTAGGGAAATGTAGTTGGAAAACCAATTCCTCAATGTTTCAAAACAATGCGTCCACTTGAAATTATGATCTCCCATGCCCCCTCCATAACAATGTCCTTACAATAAACCAAAATCTCATATGCTTTAGGCATCATTTGAATTGAAGGAATAAAATTCATCTCCACCTTGGTCATCAATTATCATAGAGCCACATCTTAAACTTCCGGGCTTGTCATTACCATCATTTGTATTGCAAACAAGCAATGATTCCTCAGACAATGACTATCATGCCTCTACCTTCGATGTGATAGAGGATTTATTACCTCAGTAAATCACTTAATCCACATATGATAATGGTTACGTTAAAGTTTTTTTTTTTTTTTGTAAGCTTGGCAAGAACGTTTTCATTAATTTTCTTCAAAAGGCAGGTTACATACAAAAATCAAATTGTTAGGTGGCCTCAACCCGCCTGGTGGGAAAAGAGATATGTTGGCCACCTAACGACATTATATGCCATCGAAAAGTAGAAAATTTTAAGATTGTCAAGCAAAGATATATATGTCTAAATATCATGTATCCTTTTATATACTAGATAGCTAAGATCATAAACTAGAAATTGTGAGTACTACATATGAAAAAATTTAAGCAAAAATTAAGAAAACCATGCTACTAATATTCATAAGAATCCACTGGATTCAGATCCTTAACACTGGATCTTGGAAGTTCGGACTGAGGGATACGCAAAATATGTCGCTAAATGCGGCTAAGGTGACCATTTTGTTGTTGCAGTTGAAACTGAACCAATTGGAGGTGTTTTTGAATTTTAGTAGGTGCATATTTTGTCTGAGAGGATTCACCTTGTGGGGAAGCCAAAGCTTTGGCTACAAGGTTCTACATTATCCAGTAAAGATAGATTGTTTGCTTGTATTAGGAGGACCTTCCTCTTGAGTTTCCTGGGTCGGGCACCAGATCCTGTCAATCACGCAAATCCACATCTGATTTTATGGTCTAATGGTTTAATTCAGCTTCCCAACCAGAGATAAGTTGGAGGACCTGATCTAGAGTTCTAGTTTGAAAAGCATGAGATGCATCATGAATAAGGCAGGAGGTATTTTTTCGGCCTTGGCTTCTCAGAGTCTGAGGTTGGGACTGACCGAAACTACCATGTGGCCCTTGATTTCTACCACGACCATGACCACCTGATTGAAGAGCTAGTGACAAATGAAGAGTGTGCCATAAACACATTAAAGTTAATTTTAATTCATTAAATTAATAAAATAAAATAAAAAAAGTAAATTATATTTATTTAAAAACATTTTATTGTATAATTTAATAATAATAACAATAATATTTGTTTATTTAAATGGAATAATAAGTTTATAAGTTTTAATAATGTAATATATTCTTTGAAATTAAAATTTAATATAAATAAAACACAAAAAAAATCTTCTTAAAATTGGTACATGTATTAATAATAAGAGTTTATTCTTATTTAATAATATTAATATATTTTTTAAAGTATATAAGAGAGATATGTTTAATTTTCTTAATTATTTAAATTAATTAAATGTTGCCTTCATAATATTTTAAAAATTTATTTGATATTTCTTTATTAAGCTATATAATAGTTTAAAATTTGATTAAATAATTTTTATTAATTAAAATATATTTTTGAAAAATAAATAAATGTTTTATATAAATTTAAATTTTAATTTAATAAATAATTGGATGGGCTCGACTTTGCTCTACTATGCTTTTGTGAATTCTTGGTTTCTTTTACATAGTCATCCATGCCTGACTCTGCAATAGGGGCCTCTGCGCTCTCCTTTAGCTAGAATATTTCAGGAGTTTATAATGATTATGGATCTACTGATATTCCCCTTCAATCCCATCATCTTCAACATCCTTTTCATCACACAGTTGGACGAAGTGGGGTTTTTGGTTTCTTAGCAAACCATATCTTAAATGCATTGTGGAAGTTAGAAATCTAGGGCATTGCCTGCCAAAATCAACACAAGATGCAAAATACGAGGTTAAATTGATATGAAAATGAAGGAGGAGGTCAATTTCCTCTTCCTAAAGACAAGGTTCATTCTCCGATGCTTTACAAGGAAAAATGGGTCTTAACACAAAACAAGTTTTCTAAAAGGTCTCTTTAAGTTATGAGTTAGTTTTCACATGTAAACTTAAGCATAAGAAACACAACATCTCATAACCCATACGGGCATTCACGAAGAGTAGGAAAAAGGACTTGGTGATGGAGTTCACCCCTCCTGTGCTACATCTCTAAGCCTGCCAACATAGCTAGATTGCTCCTTATATTCAGTGGAAAAGGAGTACATAAAAGTTTGTTGAAAAAACATGTGGTTATTTCCCCATCAAGGAAATATTCTCCTGGAAAGAACTCTCACATAAACATCATAACAACCTATAGTCAGTCATGAAAACATCAATAACACAAGGTGTCTCCTACAAAGACCCCGTACTCCATCTGAAAATGAGCATACATGAGCATATAAGCACTTCAATTCCACATTGAAGGAAGAATAGAAAACTTTCCTCCACAAGACATAGTGAGAAAAGTGTAGATGATCTGAACCCTGCAAGTAACATATGCTGCAGTAAACTTCTAAAGGTAAGAAAACCCATACAAGGCCTTCTCCATGCTCAAACACCTTCAAGAACTACTCCAAAAAATTGATTGATCTATACACCCATGGACTTGAACCTACAAAAGGTTCCTTTAGATGTGCTCAAATCAGCAAATGGAGGTCACCATTGGATCCAAAATGTCAAAAAACCCCTAAGTAGACTCTTCTTAAGCTCCAAAAGGCCAAAAACTCACAAAGATATGGCTCCACAAGTTCTTTATGTAGTTTTGTTGTTATTCATCCTACAAATTAGACTAACAGTCTAACTATCCTATAAATCCACCCTGTTTTCCACTAGGAAGGCGAAAAATTCACTTACCAAAGGTGAAATTTGTTGGATACTTAAATTGTCCAATAACTGTTATGTGTAATAATCTAACCACATGGGTCATGCGGCTGAGGGGTGGGTCTAATCGCCTACTCCCACTAGCATTGGCCCCTTAACTCTCGAGTCATTGTCATATTAACCTCCACAAGGCCGAGGGTTGAGCCAATGGACCACCCTCACTGTTGAAGCCCTCTTGCCAGACTGCCAAGGTCTTATGATTACCCATATGCCCAAGGTTGGGCCTTGTCTCCATTCCCTTCCCGATTGGCGCTCTGCCGAGGTCACGTATAGGTTAACAAGATCAGGGGTTGGGCCTCAAAAGTTTCCCCCTCTATGCTGAGCCCTTTTGCCTTGTGTTGTGGTCGTGTGAGGTTTTTGTGACCAGGGGTTAGGCTAGTCCCCTAGCCCCATACCTTTGTGCCAAGGATGTATGATAAGCAGGTGACCGGGGGTTGGGGCTGACCGTCCGACCCCTCCTCCAAAAACATGTGCCATTTAAACTTCAATTAGTGTCAGAGACATATGGTGTTAAGAAAAATCATGAGGGCATAGTGGTAAGGCGCATGTATTGGTCGATGGAGGTCTTATGTTTGAATCCCACCTAGCCTGTCCAGCCATTAACCAAATTTTGACCAATTGTGGGGTGCCACGTGGCGGCCTTTGGTTGGGCCATGTGGCACACCCTAATTGGTCCACCACATAAAAAATGAGCTGATTCGACCAATACAAGGATACCACTTGGTAGAACCTCATTGGTTTGTACCTTCACAACGGCCTAATGATGTCAATAGTACGGTAACCCAGTCAGCAACCCTGCTCATTTTTTATTTGTTGGGCCAAACGATCAAAACACAATAACTTGAACATACAGTGTCAGATTGAGGTGAACAAACATCATTGGATTCAGAACGATGAGCACTTCAACTTGACGCCAGTTTGATGACTTTCTAGCCACTTTCATTTTTGAGCTCAAATTTGATCACCTGATCATAAATCTAGTAAGCTCAGTGAATATATCCAATATATGTAGGATCATGTTTTGATCTACAAATTTATTGGATTATGGTTGTATGAGAAGGCTTTGATTGGGTGAATCTGAAATAAGTGGAACCCCTAGGGTCAAATATAATTGGAATTAGGGACCAAGGGTTTCTTTATAATCATTTTCTCTATCTTGGAAGATAGATAGAGGGTTTTTGAAGGAGGACTATATATTTTCAACAATGCAAGGCTCTTCATGTGATTCTGGAAGGATCAATATAATCTAGAGAAGGAAGATTTCCTTGTTGGCATAGTGTGGGTCCGTCTCTTTTCTCTTCCCAAGGAATATTGAGAGTATTAAAACCTTGAAGGCATCAACAATGCCATCGACAATTTTTTCCAAGTATTGGAGGCTACCAAGAGAGGGAGGTACACTTCGTATGCATGGACCTATGTTTACATGAATATCTCTTGGACTCTTCCAACCTCCATAGGTATTTACTATCAAGATAGTGTTTAGAAGCAATCTCTCGATTATGAACATGTCCCTTTTAGATGCAGATGTTGTCATGAATACGTGCATCTTATTGGGGATTTTTTTTATGAATACCAAGGAATCATTTGAAAATAGGTTCGAGTCTCTCTCCTCTCAGAAGGATTTTCTAGAGCAATAAAACATTCAATAAATCATGCAATCAACATAAGGGAAATCCCATAACCTTCTATCAAATCCTACATAGGTTGTGCAAAAGTCTCTTGAAAAGCACCAACAAAATCCATCACCATAGGAAATTATTAGCTCCTCTTCGGAAGAAGCTGAAGCTAAATCCCTACTAAAAGATATGGATATGGATATGTATGACCCACGATTGATTGCTCTTGCAGAAGTATAGCATGAAAAAAATGTGAAGGACATGCAAAATCATCATGTTAGGATTATGTATCTTAAAAGCAAGCAATTGGGTTCGAGTTCCTCACAATTCAGTGTTGGGGTTCAAACGATCTATCTCAAGGTGGTCTCCACGGAAGATAAAGAAGCAAAAAAGTGAGGCCGCAAGAGTAATTAAATACAAATCCAAAAAACAATAAACTATTAATCAACTTAAAGAAAGTCATTCAAATGTTAGAGTCATTTCCCCCTTAAAATTTGAATCTTCAAAATTTTTCTATATTGTCATAATTATTTTCTAATTTATCTATTATTAATAAATAGTTTATTAGTCTCCAATATCATCTGGATTTAGTCTTTTAAAAATTCAAAACATATATAACTTTTTATAATTAATAAAAAAATCTCCTACCAAAAAATCATTTATTAATATTTCAATTAATCATTTTAATTTTTTTTATTGATATGATAACATTCTAACTTTCCCTTTCCATTTTTTTTCTCCATTTCTTTATTATTATTATAAGCAGCTAAACAAATCAATACTTTAATGAAAACCGCCACTTTCATTTACCAAACCAGTACAACTTTCATTAACGAATAAAACAAAATAATATGCTGTCACATTTTGAAACACCTCTCAATGCTATTCATCCATTTGAAATTCTGATAAAAGCATGCATTTAAGCCAAACACTTGTCTGCTTGATTTTAAAAAACTTAACTATATCCCTAATGTGGGGCCTTTAAATAAGTTTTAAAGTTTTGGACTTTGAATGTAAAACTACAAAAAGTTCTAAAATATCTTAGATCATCATTTTAATATAATTTTATTATACCATTCTCATATATTATAAAATGTCCCCTCTCATCGTTAGACCATTTTCACCTATTCTAAAATATATTTCTTCTTGTCATTTCAATGAAATTTTAATATACACCATTTTCATATTGTTTTATCATATGGTGGACTTATATTCTATTCTTGCTTTTCAAAGATGAAGAATGCTTCCACATTGTTCTTTCATTAAACAGAAGACTTTAGCTTCAACTTTTAGTCTTGATCAAGAAGTGAAAGCACTCCTAAACAAAAATAGATGCTTACATGTTTATTAAAAAACTCCAAACATGTTTTAATATTATTTATAAGTTGTACATTCCTAATCTATAAGAATAGATGTCTATGAGGAAAATCAATAATTGTGAAAATATGTTCTATTAATATAATATTAAGTGTGTGTTTTTTAGTTGGATAGTAAAGTATGAATAGTTTTTTAGGACCAACCGAATTAGAAATTAAACAAGATGCATGAACCCTGGTTGTAATTTAAAAAACTAGACTTGACTTTATTTAGGTTTTTGTTTTTAAATTACTTCCAAGAATGATGACATTTTCGTGAGCTTATTTCAAAGAATGAGAGATGGAATGTCCAGAAATAAAAATAAATGATGTAATTAATGAAAATATATAAACTATTTAGATAGGTTTTTATAGTTTTAATATAAATAAGAGAATTTTATTTATTTATAAAAGTTGTTGTTTAGGCATACAATGAGAATTTGTATAGTAAAAAGAGACTACAACTTCCTAACTAGAGAAATGATATGTGAAGATATGATTATAAGAAAATTTTAATCTAAAGAGTTAAAATCTATAAGTCTAATTCGTTGTTTAAGGACTAAAAGACCTTGATAGCCATGTGAAACAAAGTATGAATCCCTTATCATATATATTAATAACAAAAAGTATGCATGCCAAAACTGATTACTTGGATTCAAGGGTTTGAGGAGCTAGCAAATTAGGGTAGATGTAGATTGGTCCCCAAGTGGCTAAGTCAATCCTGAAGTAATTGGAGGACTAAAGAGGGGAGTGCAAAATGAACTTGCTAGACCGAAGAGAATCCATCAACCTTTGAATCAAGCAGGAGCACCTTTCCAACATTTACAAGTTTAAGCACAACTACTTCCAATAAATTAGTGCGTTGCTTCAGATGGAGATGTATAGAGAACCACATTTATCCACTAAGGTTTCCCACACCACCTATTGCCTTTAGAGCCTCGATCCATTGAGAAATTAATGTAAGTTCAAAATGGATTTCTTGCAGGATGTCACCATGTTGCCAGAGTTGAGAATGAGTGTGTTGGAGCTCATTGAAATCTATTGATTCCAACTAATGTTGTGGAGATAGTAATGAGAGCAAATAGGGTGGAAACAAAGCAATCAGAACCAACTTGAGAAAGGGTTTGAGCGAATAACCATCAATCTACGTGTCAATTAAATGTTATAAGGGGACAACGCCGAGAGAAATATCACTTGAATCTGCATGTGATAGGAAGGGGGAGTTTATTTCCCATGAAAATATGTGAGAACTTCATGGTTCCTAAGGGAGTGGGGTTGTGTTGTGAGGTGTGGCTCTTGTGCGAACTTAATACAACTTTTTGCCTTTCAATCGAACCTTTATCGGTGACACTCGTGATTCTAATTATGTTATGGAATTGGAATGACGCTATGTTGGGCATTAGAAAGGAATTTCCATTTTGTTCTAAAGTGAATGGCCAAATTGGCTTGAGATTCCATTGAAATGTTGTTTCTTTGAATAGGAAACCAATCTATATGACACTCAATTAAAGTGGATAATCTTTACTTCAGCGAAGGACATATTCCATTCAGAGGTCCTTAGCATGGGCCTTCTTTTGAATAATGAGGATTGGGGAATCTCTAAAGACAATGAGATGGAAAGGATGAAGAGAGCAAGATATGAGTATACATTGATAGAGAGCATAGGCTTCAGCAAGATTGTTGAACATGGCTCCTAACCTCCAAGAAAACTTTCCTTCTAGAATTACTCTAGGATGGAAGGCTAATTTTCACACCCCTTGCACTTGCCTCCCCTAATTATGTTATTTTTTATTGATAAGATTTATTAAATCAATTTTTAAATATGAACTATGAATGTTTTACCAATACAAATTTGTATTTGTAAATAAAATTATAAGACTTTTTTTTGAAAAAGAAATGATATTTTTTTAATAACTTCAAAAATAACAAAATTCATCGATATAATTTAAGTAGATACATTTTTGTGGTATTAAAAAAGTTGCAGATAAATATCATATTTTTTTAGAATATTTTATTTATACATTTACATTAACTTACAATTTCAAAATGTTTAGTAAATTATCAAACTTCTTAACACTTAACTCATCAAAATTATAATCATTTCAAACCATAACTTTTTGAATACATAAATAAAATTTTAAAGTAATTTGAGTAATTCTTTAATTGGGAAATTAAAATTTAATCTAGAGAGATTAACAACCATCATCTATATCATTAGCTAAAACTAAAAATAAAAAAAAATATATCTTATTAATAAATAATGTGAAAAAAATTTAATATAGCCAATTTATTATATTATTATTGTTACAAGTTGTTTGGTTCTCTATAGATTACTTCAGTTTAACCATGCTTGAGAAACCGGACCTAGGCATTAAGCCACCAAAAGCCTTGAATCGTACCCAGCCTGGGCCACACCAACCCTTAACATGGTTGGCTTTTTTGCCCATGATTTCGAACCCATGACCTTCAAATCAGGGCGTGACCTAATAGTACACCCCATCACATCTATTTATCCCGGAGTATATTAAAAAATATTAAATATGAAAGTTAAAATTAAAATTAAACTTTTTAAAATTTTATAAAATATAGCATAATATAAATTCTAATTATTGTGATAATTATAGTAATAGATAAATATAAATATCACCGAGTTGTTAATAAATAATGATATATTTATATATATATATATATATATATATAAATATATATATATATATATATAAATATAATAATAAATTAAAAAAAAACCATTCAAAAAAAACCATCGAAGATTAAATGGTTAAAAATCATATATAAAATTTAAAGATAGAGAGAGGAAAAAGCATTTACTAAGCTTCCTCATTATCATGTCACTGCTTACGCAGTGACATCTATGATCGGTTCCAAGCTATTAGTTTATTCGTACTTGTGCAATTTTTTAATTTTCTATAGTTAACATTAGGCTTTTGGTTGAAATTTTTGGTTGATGTCAGCATGCCGCCGCATCCTCAGCTCCGGATTTCGAGGTTTGACGTCATCCTTCCATGAACAGTATACAGGGTTGATATGATTATATAGTGTAGGTACAAGAAAGGGTGATCCTTCGCACAACTGGAAGCTAACTTGGGTTGCTTTGAGCTCTAGTGGTGTAAATTTCGTTTTAAGAGTGTTGGTGGAGAATTTATTATTATGGTTAATGTATTATCAATAAACGGATTTAGTTATTTTCGATGTTCAAAGTGGTTGTTTTATTTTTTTCTTGGTGTTGTGGCGCTCACTGAGGTTGGATTTCCTATTTATGTGCATTTGTTTTATGTGCAACATAACTCCTTGCTGTCAGGTTTCGTTGTTACCAAGTGATTTTAAATTTTACTTCGATGGATATGAGCAATAAACTTTTTGTGCGGAATGCTGAAGGTGTTTCGTTATGTGGCAGGATGCAGGTTTTCTAACCTCCTCAACGATGATTTGATAGGTAAATTTATGAACATTATTTTTTGGTTTAATCATCATAGTGCATAATTTGGAGTTCTAATGGTTCACCGTTTCTCATAATTTGGAGGTGAGACTTCAGAATTTAGAGCATGACAATTGTTCGGGTAAGTGGATTTTTGGATTCTACCGATAAACCTAGTAGGTTTCTGAGTTATCCATGTGAGCAAACTCTGGTTTAATGGGTCATAAATGTTAAATACATTATCGACTTGAGTTTTGATGGTTTGGATGCAATGTTGTAGGAATAAACCGGTAGTGACTAACCACAACTAGGTCGAATTTCAGCCCATCTTTGCATTTGTGGAAGTCCTATGGGCAAGGTGTCAACCTCGATTCCATATGTTCTAGTTTTAAATTGTTTGTCAACCTCATTTCCATGATTTTCTATAGCGGTTACAGTGAAGATTTCCCAAAATTTACTCTGAAACTTGTGAATTTGGGAGTATAGGGATCTTTCATTTTCAGAAGACTCGTGAGCAAGGTGGTGGCTCTGACTGCATATCATGTTGTTTTAGATAGTCAAGGGGTCAAAGTTCTATCGACATAAACATCTAGTTCGAGAAGAAAGTAACTTTGACCTCAGTCAAGAATGATGTATAGACACAAGGGTGTGTTAATTATTAAGTTTCTAAAATTTGTGATGTCGGAAGTTGACGCATGTTTTCGTTTTAGCAGACTCGTGTATTCGAGTTTTCTCATTCCTTTTACGTTTAGTCCATTGTCATAGGACACATTTATTCTATTAATTTGTTTTTCCAAACACTAAATTTATTGGAATAAAATTTATGGTTTAACTGATGGGAGATTATAGTCTCATATAGTTTCCAATTAGAAAAACAAAAATATAAAAGAATTGACAGCAAAATTCAAGTTTCAACGATATTGGAGAACTTTTGAGACTAATGTTACTAGTATTTTGAGTTTCCAACAGTGGGATTTTATAATGTACATTCTTCCTAACTTTTATGCATAGAGGAACATGCTTGAGCCATAGTTGTGAGAGTACATTAAAAAAAAATCAAATTTAGAATAAGGGCGTCCCTCTCCATTTCAATTTTTTGGGTTTCTTTGGAGTCAGAGGAAACCAATAGTTAAGGTCAGGACCAACTTGATGGTCAGGTAGTTGATGTGTCTGTGGATAAGAATCATAAGGAAAAGGTCGAGCTTCAACCCATCTTGGCAAAGGTTGAGCTTCGAGCAATCTTGAAGTTGCAATTGATGTTTAAGTTAGTTGTTTTCGACTTTTGTAATTTATGAACAATATTCACATTATTTTTTTCTTTAGAAGAGGGATAACAGATTCATTTATTTTAAACATTTTAATCCTTTTTTTTTTTTTTTAATTTGTACATAGTTTTTCGATTTGTTATTTTAAACTTTTAGATATAAAGAATAATAATCTTTTAGTAAAATTGCTTTAAATAAATGTCTTATAAAAATAATTTGTTGAATTTATTTCTTTATTGATAAAAAATAAAGTATTTTAAATTACATTTATTAAATAATATGTT
>APFE030660636.1:12117-60619 GCA_000404065.3 Pinus taeda | reverse complement strand
TATACCTCTAGATCTTAAAAATGACATAGTTAGGGCTACCAGAAACCTTTTCGCGTGAAACGAAAGGGGTTCCTCACTGGAAAAGATGCTCCTAACACAATAGAGAAGTCCTCTCGGCATGAAACCCATCAGAAATAGTAGATCTAGGAAATGACAATCATATGCAATTGTACCGACTTCAGATTTGGATCACCAATGGATGTAACGCTAAAATAACTCTGATACCATGTAGGAATTTACAAGCTAAGTTCCTTAAATAGAACACCAAATGACACTGCTCACAAACATATCACAGATCAATACACCAGTATTCTTGATGTGGTTAAAACCCTCAAGGAGGGAAACAGTCTACGGCTTGAGCCAACACGATCACTTCAAGAAATTTATTAATAAAAGAAAGAAAATTTACATAAGCTTCTCTCATGAACAGTCACTTTACAAATGGCCCTCCATGCTCTTTAAATATATATCATGGACCAATCTGGTGTTAAGTCACGGATCAAGTGTCGGTAGTACCGAGGAGAGAATGAATCGTCAAATCACTTCATTTCTAGAACATATCGTGACCGTCAGATTGTAAGTTTAAAAAGTACATAGTAAAGAAACACACTTTACCTAATTCTACACTAGACCAAGTTATACTTAACTATTTCCTATGTGTCAGAATATCCTAACAATTGTAAACACGCATAACTATACGCACATATTTCTTTTGTGGCTCCTACTGAAAGGAAGTCAGAGTTCGCCCCGCACTATGAGATCATAGGTCGACATTGTGTTGAATGGTATCTCTAGACACTCCCAACCACTGACACTGCCCAACCAATTCATCTCCAGCTTCAATACTTCACCCGAGCTAGTGTGAGGTCAGATTAATTCAATGAAGGTTGCGATATCTATTTTATTTACAATCAAAATTATTGTCATATACATTAATGTTAATATTAGGTAATATTAAAGTATTCTTTTGGTAATTTAGTTTTTTTATTCCATATAAATTGAAAATATAAATTCTTAAATATTTAATGAAAATAGCTGTTATTATATATTACTTGTATGACATTTTTCGAAGAAAAAAATGTTAATGTAAATTTAATTTTTTATAAATAATAAATAAGCAAGGAAAACATTTTTTTATAAAATATATTATTGTTTAGGTTGAATTAATTTTGTAATCATAGTATTTTAAAAAAGAAAATAAATAAACATATTTACATATTTTTTTTTCTTAGAAGGAAGGGATAATGCAATTCCCATCTTTTAAACATTTTATCTTATAATAATAGTTTATTCAATTATTTTTTTATTGATTAAAATAAAATATTTTAAAATTAAATTTTAAAAAAGATAATATATTATATGAAAAAACAAAATAATAAATTATAAAGAAGTCAATTATACATATATGTTTATTTTTTGAGCCCTGCCAGAAGGAAGTCAATGGTCAGGCTGGCTGGTTATGAGGTTGGAGGTTGGCATTGTCTTTTGGACGGTGCTGTAACATTTTGTGACCAATTGGGCTCCTTGTAAACAAGCCCAACTATATGCACATATTTTTGTTGTGTTCGCTATTGAAATAAAATTGAAAGATGGGCCCGACTATGAGGTCAGAACATGGCCTTGTTGTTTGAATGGTCTCTCTAGACACTCCCGACTATTAACGGTTCCCGACCAAATCGGCTCCAATTACAATACTGCATGGACGCTGGTGTGAGCGCTGACAAATTGAATGAAGGTTGTGATATGTGTTATATTTAAATATTATTTTAATAAAAATTATTCACATATAGGTTAATGTTGATATTAGGTGAGATTGTTTTACGAGGAAATGAGCACTAATGGTCAAATTACCTTGCTTCATGGTTTTTATCGTTTGTGTTGAGATTTCAGAGTAATAATACCATTTATTACTTACAAATTGTAACGTATTCCATCCTGCATGTTTTATTTATGTTTTGATATATATTTGTCCTGTAATGTATTTTTTTATTCAATATAGACTGAAAATATAATTTTGAGATTTTGCTTTCTAAAATCCATGTTCACTATTATTATTATTACGTATAAATGACTTAAATGAGGTCTATTATCAGGTTATTATTATTATTATTGTTATTATTATTATTATTATTATTATTATTATTATTATGATAACGACTTAATGAAGTCTATGATTAGGTATAATCATTTGTTGGTATGGTTAGGAATTGAAAGTTAAATATTCAGAAAAAACTAGTTTTATTATACATTTAATGCCCTGATATTTAGGCAAAAAAAATGGTTAATTTAAATTTAAATTTAAATTTTTATAAATATACATAGGAAAAGCCAATAGTTTTTATGCTTGAGTTTTTTTTTTCCTTTCCTAAATCAATTTTTGTTTTAAATTTGGAAATTAATTTATTTAAATTACAATTTTAGAACAATAGTTCTAAATATTAAGTGTATATATATATATATATATATTATATATATATATTATATATAATATATATATATATATAATATATAACCAAATTAGTTTAAAAATTAATAATATTAAACTCTTTTAAATGTTTTTTTAAAGCTATTTTATCTTTATATTTAATAACACCAGTATTATTTTAACTTTTGGTTTATATTATATTTTATATGAAGACTTTTTTACTTTGTTTGTTTACCATGTTCTTCTTTCTTTCTTTTATATATTTTTATGTTTTTTGTATTTTGGGTCTTAATTATTGTAAATTGTGGCGAGTGACTAAACTGTTAAGTTTTATTGGTTTTACTTAAAATTGTGGATGGTTGCAAAATGAATGAAAGTTTCAATGAGGGTTTTAATTATTTTGACTAAACTTTATAAAAATAAAAGGGACTTAGTTTAAAGCCACGTGAATGTGAATTTAAATTTTATTTTAATTTAATTTATTTATTTTTATTTCATAATATTTGTAAAATTAAGTTATTTGGAAATATTAAATAATTATTATATTATGATGTTTTCAAATATATATATAATATATATAACATTTTGCATATATAAACATATATTAAATTCAATAATTTGTATTTTTTTTAATTGTTACATAATGCCTAAGCTTTATATCAAATTTTTATTTTATTTTATAATTTTAATTAAATAGAGTATTAATTATTGAATAAGTTGTTATTATTTCTTTATTTTAAATTCTATGGATGTTAAAATTACTTATTCAAATATCATTGTGATGTTGTCTTATTTATATTGGATTTAAGGAAATGTAAATAAACATGAAAATTACAATAATTTTATAGTTAATATATATGTGTGTGCGTGCGTGGTATTATTTTTATTACTGATTTTTGTAAATCACGACTTATTGTTTGATAGTCAATGAACATATATTATCGAAAAAGAAATAAAATGATTTGAGCAATAAAAATATAGTCATGGATACAATTTTCTAATATAAATTATTCTATTTATGTGTTTATGTAAATAGATCATATATTGATTTAACGGGTTCATAATATTTATGATGAACATTTGAAATATATATTTTTAGGATTCGATAAAATAATTGCCATATTAGCTAAGAAATATTTGATTATGCATGTGCTTTTTATTTTATAGGCATGAGATCGAAATGATTAGGATGTTGTAGCATTTGTGCAAGTTTGAATTTGCTCCAAATTTTAAAGTGCTAAATACTTTTATATAGAGAGGACAATATCCAAAATTTACAAATATTTCAGAAATTTTAAATGAACTTTATTGTTGTCTATTAATTTGGGGTTAAATTACACGTTATCTATGTATAGGTGGCAAGCTAAACTTTTAAAGAATTTTTCATTTATGGAATAATATTAATGTTTTTATGTAGCAATTATGTTTTTTTTGTTTTCAAAACGAGTGAAAAGCAATAAAAAGACAAATGGGAACTAGAAGAAATTAAATAACCTTACAACCTTTGTTATTTGAAATTGTAGTGTTTAATAGAATTTAATGTCTAAACACTTCAAGACAATTATAAGGGTTTCAAATACTTTTAAATACTTAGATTTGACTTTTTTGGTCAATTGGCATTTGGTATGATTTGAAGTACAATATCTAATATGATTGAAGCTAACAGTTCTAAGACTTAGGAGATGTTTTTGAATTCTTTGGTACACTTGTAATAGTCTCCAGCTTTTTGAGACCCTTTCTGGTGCTTTTCCACAACTGATTCTCTTAACCGCATTTATAGAGATCTCTGAATTTGCTTCGATAATGACATTTGCGCTGTGATTTAGTTTAAGAAGCTCTAGACCTTGTTCCAAAGCCATTAATTCAGCCATGTTATTGGTTGCTATGCCTAAATGGCAGTGGAAAGTAAAGATTATATTTCCTTCTTCATCTCTTAACACCCCTCCATAACCTTTTGTTCCAGGGTTGCTTTTTGAAGCACCATCAATATTGCATTTCAGAAAACCTTTAAGTGGAGGTTGCCAGATCTCCTTTTCCATGTCCAAATCCCTTTTCTTTCTATTAAGTCCATAGTAAATGATCTCTTGCATGCCCAGATGCCTAAGAGATTTCAATTCATTTGGAGTGGCAGGGTTCTTGGGATAAGTGCGCATAGTGGTGGAAATTGTCTCCTTAATCTATTTCAAGATCAAATCCATCAGGCGAAGAGGAGTAGTTTTTTCTTCCTTGAAAATTGTTTTATTCCTTTCTTTCCAAACATTCCAGATAATGAAACTTGGCATGAAGTTCCAGGCCAAATTAAGGATCTCATACTCTGAAAAGTTTTTTCTCCACTTGTTTAGGGTATTAATGATACTACCCTTATCTTTGTCTGTCTGTTGGAAAATGGTGTAAAAAGAATCCCGCATCCAGGTGGTATAGGTGAAACTGTTGAGAATATGCTCCATCGTCTCCTCTTGAGCTTCACATAACTGACATTTAGAAGGTCCAATAACCCCCTCTTTACATTGTTAAATCATTATTTGATTTGATGATATACTAGATTCAAGTGATGTCTGCTAGTTTGGGTGGAATCTGTTATAGAACGGTGTTATGTAATTGTGAATGATTTTGAGTCATGGAATGTGCAGTTGTGGAATTTTCAAATTCGTTGCAAAAACTTATAAAAGAGGAGGAGACTAATAATTAGAAATTTCATTCTGCAAATAAAACAAACAAGAAGAAAAACAATGATCAGTTTGAATGCAATTTTGCGGTTTGGATGCAATTTTCGTGGTAGGTGGATTAATTGCAGTCTTAATTGGTGCAAATGTTTGTGTTGTTGCATGCAATATCTTTGTTCAAATCCAGAGAACAATCAGTGATTGTCAATGGGCAACATGCAACAATTTTTTTTGAATGTGATTTAAATGATAAATTTGTTGATTCACTATGTCTCAAGTGAGAAATAATTTCACTAATTATAATGCTAAAATAAGCAGATATTAAAAGCACCCCTAAATCTCATAGTCATTTCTGTTGTGTATGTCTACTTGGAATATTTATTCCAAGATGAGTGGCTATGGAAGCTTAAATTATTGCATTTCTAGACAATTTTGGTGCAATATGTTTTGCTCAAATTGACACATATACTAAAGTACATATGCAATTTAATGTAGTTATAGAACTATGATTAATATTGAGCGGTGGTTTTTATTTGAATTTCTGCAATCATGTGTGACTAGAATGTTATTTGTTATTTATGGCATAGTAGATAATGCTTCCAATTGCTAGAAAACAATATGATTCAAAGTTAGACTGCCCACCTTGGTTTGCAATTTAATCTAGTTATTGTATTATGATTACAATTGGGAAATGATTTTTTATTTGTGATTTATTTAATCATGTGTCACTAAAATGTTGTTTATTGCTTATGATATGGTAGGTAATGCTTTCAATGGCTAGCAAACAATATGATACAAAATCACATTACCCATTTTTGGTCATTGTTTTTTTTTCTACGCAAAGGCTGATCTATTTGTATTAAAAAAGAGAAAAAGTATTTACAAGAGGGCGAAACCTCTGAGAGCGCTCATGAAGCTGGCAGCTCTCTGTCAAACTTGCAACAAAACAGATAGAACCCTTGAGGCTAACGCCTCTTACAATAGAGCAGTAAGAAGAGTTCATGAGCAGAAAGATTCATACAAAATGGAGTATTTCTTGAGTGATGTGTGATGAGAGATCAATTCAGAACAAGATTTTGCCGCCGGATTTCCTTTTCTCAAAATCGGGGCTGCAACCTTGATACAGAAGTTTTTTAAACAGGTGCTGTGCTGCGTCCATAACAAAACTTCTGTAGCTGCGTCCATAACAAAACTGTGGTGCGTGCTGTTGGAGCCGTAGCTGCGTCCATAACAAAACTAGGCTCGACCGGCCCAAACCCACCGACAGAACAGCGTCTATTGCCATATTAAGCGACCCAAACCGACTTTCGACTGTGACTAGATCTTCAACCATGACCATAATAATTGAAACGACCACAAAAATCGAAGACGAAGACAGGTTACAAGCATACCTTCCAAAATTGACATAGAACATGGATTACTTGTCTTTCTCCGGCTTGTACTCTTTGAATTCGTCCAGAGGTTCCCAGGAGATTTCCATGCCCACCAGGACGTCCTCCAGCTTCATGCCAGGGGGAAATTTTGGATAGAGAGTGTTTTCATAGTAAAATTCGGGCAGCTTGGGATTTGTTTGCTGAGGAGAGGCTGAGGTGGTGGCTTCTGCCCTGTCTGAGACAATTGTCTGCATCTCGGGCATAATTATGGGCTCGTTCAGGTCCAGCATGCTGCCCATCTCCGCCCTGGCCTTAATTTGTTCTTCAATGTGTGCTGGAGAGCTTTCTTCAACCAATTTGCTTGGTGAAGATGGGGAATAGGAGCTGTCCTCCTTTCCCCAATTGGGCGAAGAAACATTCGAATTATCAGGAGAATGTTCGGTTTCAGAGCCTTCCGCCGAGGAGTCCTCCGCCAGAGAGCCCTCCGTCTCTTCCTCTTCCTCGAAAATGACTGTGACAAGCGTCGTAATAATTGGCCTGGAAGTTCTGCGACGGTATCGAAACCTTGCTGTCTGCATCGAGTGGTTGATGGATTGGTCAGAGTCCCCTGTTCGAATCGATGCAGGGGAAGCACATTAGAGGGGTGAAATTCTCTGCGGGCTGTGATTCCCTCTTCTGCCAGCCCCACTCCTCTGTCCTTGATGGCTCCCGCGACGCAATGAGGCTCTATATCTTGGGGCCATACTGTCAATGCAATGTCGCAAGGATAACAACACTACAAGCCACCACTGAGGGATGCACCAGGGTTGCTGCCTACGGTCTCTATTGCCAGAATGCGCCCCTGAACAATTCCTCTGTCCTCTCAAACGCCAAACACTATCTCCCGGCACCAAAGCCTGAGTCTGATGGAATAACTGGCCTTCATCCTCCATCCTCCTGTTAAAACCAAGGCGTCTGTCCTGAACCCAATACTCCATTAAAGCGCAGTTAATGTCATGCTCCTTCAGCTGCCTGTGATTAATATAACTCATTATGAGCGCTACTGCCAGGATCGGGACACCTGCCCTCTGTCCTCCTGCGTGGCATCTCATTTATTTCACTATTATCATAACATTCACCCACAGCCGGGGCATTTTTTGTCATTGTTATCTGCAACAGATATATATATATATATATATATATATATATATATATATATATATTATATATATACTATTAGCATTGAATGTAACGTTAATTTTTCTTTGTACACAAGTGTTGTGTGTCTTGCATAAATTCATGGCTATGATGCCATAAATACTCTTGTACTTGCATACATTCTTGGCGATTCTCATGTAGTCTCATTCTAAGTATGTCAATCTCTTAATGATCATTGTGTGATCATGAATACATTTGAACTATGTATAGGCTATGCATGAACACAAAGTATATAGGACTAATGTAATTAATTTTATTATGTCATAAATCATAGAGAGACAATTTAGAGAGAAGAATTCTAAAATCATATATATATAGAAGAAAAAACTATAAATTTTATGGAAAAAAAAGATGCATAGTTATTTGTCCAAAAAACAACATTCTATGGTGTGTTTTATTGATCAAAATGCTTACAATTTTTCCTTGGTGCTTCTTGCTACATAGAAATATCAATTATTAGTTTTTCTAGTTTTCACTTTTTCCATTAACTCCATGCATTGTTTTTTGTCCGTGTGGGTTTTGTTCCTACATATGCACACACTAGCCATGAGACTTTTTCCAACTACTATGATGTGGATATGTCAAAAAACTACGATGTTCATGTGTTAACCATGGGTATACTCAAAAAATTGGAGCTATATCCATTTGCAACAACTCTTACAAAGAAAATATTACATTATGTCAAGAACCTAAACACTTTACATTTTATTTTATAGCATAATGTATTTATAATGCAACAATAGGTTAGTAACCTAGACATGATGCAATTGATAGCTTTATAATAATAACAATTTGAATATGTTTATTATTTCAACAAGCTTATGAATATGATAATTGTTTTAAGTATCTTTATGCTTGTTATCTTAAATTAGAGTTGTTTATTATAGAAAGCTATATTGTAATTTGTTTTTGAAGCTAATATTTGGATTCTATTTGATTTATACATTTTGAAAATAATTTACTGTAAATGTCAAAAATAATTATGGAATTTTGCAAATTAAATATTGTGTTTTTAAATTTGTTAAAACGATAATAATGCTTTTGTTGCTATTATTTTAAATTGCGTAAATGTATTTATTTTTAAATTATGTTTTAATTGCAAAAAATACAATCTTCAAGGTTACTTATGGTCATTTTGTCTACTCCTTTGTCAAAGTGCTAGGTGTTGGTTCAGATATGAACCACGCAATTCACCCAATTCCACATTAATTGTCAACCCAAGGCTCTACGAGTATTTCAAGGGTATCATGCAAAGTATATGCAGGCCACAGTTTCCCTACCTAGTATTGAACATTCAACTATAATCTTAATAATGTGTAACAGCAAGTGATAACTATAACAACAAATAAGAGTAGCAACAAGTAATGACTGTAATAGAAATAAGAGTAACAACAAAGCAGATTCACAGAAACACACTGATAAGCATTCACAGTGATAAATAAATTAACTGAAATAAACCTATGCACACATTTATCCAACAACACCTGGTCAGGAGAGTGGGCCCAACTCCCTGATCAGGGTTGTGGAAAGATCAAGAAGTCACGAAATGCTCAGAAGGTCAGAATTTCATTTATTAAAAGAGGTGATATATGTATGTTGTTACAGAATCAAAGATAACATAATTTCATAGCCCCGTAACTCTACTTATACAATTTTTTAATACTAGTGACTCCTAGAATTACGGTAGTTGTCTTCCTACAATTACATAGTTGTTTCTTAAGCGAAACATAATATAAAGATAACAATGTGTTGATTCAAAGATTGATCCACCATTGCAGCTGATGTCTTGAGATAATGTTGCCAGCTGGATGGTCACCATTGTAGAACCACAGTCTTGATCATACTTCCTCCAAATCTGCAAGAATAATTCAATTAGCAAGCCACTTAAGAAAAAATACCCTATGAATATGCTTCATTAATTAATGATTCATAACGACGTGACAAGAGGTATACATGTGCAGTTTAGAATGTAAATTGATCAACAATGGTGTAAAATGGATACAGGAAACAAGGTAAAAAGGTGGATAAAAATAAGTAATTTCAGCCACCAACATCTCCCCCCAACTAGTCTTTCTGCATGTCCTCATGTAGCCCATCGCCTGCACAGATCGAGGTTGGAAGTGCGATGATTAGCATGAAGCTATGCAAGATCATATTTTGCAACCATTTCTATCCTCAGAGGCTTATATCCATTTGTATGGATGACTTCCTTCCACCAATCCTCATCTACCTCATAAGCTGGAGTATACTAATCATCTAGCAGCCATATAATGGGGAACCGGAACCTGAAACCCATCAATCAGACCCCACGAAGCTGCATGAATTTAATATACCGAGGTACCTTGTTAAAATCCTAAGAAAATTTGGGGGCCTCAAAAGGTTCACATGTCTTAAGGCTGATGACGATAGCATCCATAGTTTCTGGTAGCTTTCTCAAGATGCGCAGAAACTACATTGAGTCTTTTATCTCATGGTTGAGTTCCTGGCAGACACTTTCTAAACAAAAGAATACATATTGTTCATGGAGGAATAGAGCATAGTTTTGGGTAGGGGCTTGGCAATCCATTGCTTGTTGTGCTAGAGCAAACATTTCTTCCTTATCAGCGTTCAGTAGTTGCACCTGCCCTTCCAGTTCCTTGATTTTCTTCTACTGCTTTTGTTGATTTCGTTTCTCTTTCTCCAATTGCTCCATGTAATCAATAACTACTTTCACATCTTGCTCCCGAAATCCCTTCACAGATTTCCAATGGGATTTTAAAGGAGTGGTCCCCCGTTGAAAGTGAGCTACAATAGCTTTCCACTTCTGAATTTTTGCAGTCACGAAAAACTCATGTGCCTCGATCACATGGAAAAAAATTGTGTAGCTGTGGAGGTTGTGGGCTTGTCCTCAGTCTGCACTACTGCTGAGATGGTCTCAGCCCCAGGTTTCACAACATTCTTCTTATGCTTCCTCACTTTCCTCCATAAGAATCGTACCTGCTTCCTTAACTTGATAATTTCCATTTTTAGCTGCATGTTTTCCACAAACTACCACTGGTACCTCTCTTTAAGCGGAGGCCTTCTTTTCGCACATTTCTCAATGAATTCTTGTTTGAAAAAAACCTCCTCAACCAATGGGGTTTGGTGGATTAGCATTGACAAATTTTTCAACCATCCCTTGCTTTACCCTGTCCCCCTTTATTTGTTCCTCAACTTGGGGAATGGTCCCAACGACTTCTCCTTCAGGTCATGGAATCTCCATATCTTCCCTTGGTGGTTCTGTTGTCACTGTAGGCCCTTGTGGGTAGTATCTTTGACACCCTTTTTTGTGATTTCTCTTCTTCCCAACCGTTTTCTCTTTCGGGCCTCAAACCCTCCACACCTTCCTTTGGTGGCTTTGTAGCCACTAAAGGTCCTTGTGGGGTAGCATCAACAACAATGTCCTCCTCTAATGGCCCTATGGGGACAGTATCATCCATAGTCTCTTTAGTTTGTTCTCTGGTCAACATTGGTTCTTGTGTGATAGTGTCAATCACCAATCCCTCAATCTGTGCAATTTATTCACCAGTCGACATTGGTTCTTATGTAACAGTGTCCACAATGGTGCCTTTAACTGCCCCAATTAATTTTAAGATCGGGGAGAGGCTTCTTCCTTTACCAGGCGACTAGGGGTACGAAACCTCCTTGCCTCTCTTGGTAAGGATGCAAGAAGTGGAGAACGAAAAATACTTTCTTTAGTGTCCATTCTCTCAGTGCCTAATGCCTCAGGTCCTCCTTCCCATGTGCTCACTGGCTTGTTTGTGCCCTCTTTTTTTACATGTGCTTCTTCCAGTTTGTCCTCCTGCTCGACAGCCGACACTGGTTCTTGTGGAGCAATGTCGATATCGGCCCCATATTCTTTCAAAGGATCCATAATCGCTTGAGCAGGTGATGCTAGTCTTTGTGTATCAACACCACTTGCAACCTCATCCAAAGGTTCCTCGATTTCTTAAATGGGTGATGTTGGTTCTTGTATGTCAGCACCACTTGTAGCCTCATCCAAGGGTGGCGATTCTCTCCTCAAAGTGGCAGTCACCGTTAGTTCCTGCGAAACAACGCCGAATGCATTTTCTTCTATCTCCATTCCTTCTGCGCCCATTGGGCCAAAAAGCAACATTGGTTCTTGTGGAGAAACGTTGGCTGTGGCTTCTTCTATCTCCATTGCTTCCATTGCCATTGAGCCAGCAGGTGACGTTGGTTCTTATGGAGCAGTGTCAGCTATGGCCTCTCTTGTTTCCATTACTTCTACTCTTGTTGAGCCAACAGGTGATGTCGGTGCTTGTGGAGAAGTGACAGTTGTGGCCTCTCCTGTTTCAATTGCTTCTACTCTCATTGAACCAGCAGGAAACATTGGTTCTTATGGAGCAGCGTCGTCTATGGCTTCTTCTTCTTTTTCCATCAATTCTTCCTTGTCCTCCCTTGCAAGAATCATAGTCACAAGTTCTTCCTCGGCTAGATCAGTGAATTGTGGCCAAGCCACAAATGTTTAGGACAGAGCATCCACCACCAATAATATGACCAGCCTATGATTTGTAAGGACCATTAACGCTTGTCGAAACCGACAAGTAGATTGCACCATCAACTAAATATTGTTCCATAGAAAATATGGCATGTCTATAGAATGAATCCATGCATGCCAAATCTGAAGGCATGCAAGAAGCTTAAAATGATACTTGAACAAAGTAGCAAACCGACCTTCAAAAGTAATGTACCTCATGACAAAATATGCAATCTTGGCCCATGGGTGCGACAAAGACTTTCGATCATACCCCCTACCCTTCTGGACTGTTGTTTCACCAGCATGTAAGAACAATTCCTAGAACTCTGGCAAAGGAGATTTCCTTGAAAACCATTTCTACCCTCCTTGCGACAATCTGCTGACAGTCGAAATCACTTCCTCTATGAGTAGCCTTCAGGACACCATAGATGTCATCCTCACTTATGCAGCGCCATATTTGTTGGTCAGGTCTCATCTAAAAGAGATATGCTTCTACCCATGAATAACGACCACTATGATGGATAATCCTTCTTTTTTCTCTATCAGGTAAGTGTTGAGGCACTTTTCTTGTAACAATATTGTTAGCAATATCTGCATACCACAGAGTGTGAGTCGAAATTGCAAAAATATGTTCATATGGAAGAATATCCTCTATAGGGTTACCTTCATCACTAATATCGATTCTAGACAAGAAATCTACAACCACATTATATTTCCCTGGCTTATCTATAATGGTAATATCAAATTCTTGAATTAACAACAACCATATTGTAATACGACTAGGGGTTATTAGTTTATTCATCAGATACCTGATCCCATTATGATCAATGTGCATGAAAGTTGGATGCCCTATAATATAATGCTGAAACTTATTAATAGCATAAATAATAGCTAAGAACTCTTTTTCAATTACCATATATTTCAGTTAAGAAGGAGTCAAGTTCTTGCTGACATAATAGATCGCATACGGTTTCCTATCCTCCTATCGCCCCAAGACCACCCCTACTATTGTTTGAGAAGAATATGTAGAGATGTTAAATGGGAGCTTCCAGTCAAGACCTCATAATATCGGAGCTTTACAAACTAGTTCTTTTATTTCTTTAAAGGTTGCTTCACATTCATCTGTCAACACAAACTCTGCATCTTTAGGTAACAATTGAAAAAGTGGGAATGTTGTCTTTAAAAAATTCTCTATAAACTGCCTGTAATAGCCAGTATAACCAATAAATCTACATACCTGTGTCAGTGTCTTAGGTGTAGGAAAATTCAATATCACTTCTACCTTAGCAGGATCAACCTAAATTCCTACAATTGAAAACAGGTGTCCCACACTATTCCTTCCTCCATCATCATATGAAATTTGACTGTATTAAGAGAAACGTGTGTCTGTATGCATATTTTAAGTACTTTATCTAAGTTTTATAGACCTTATTCAAAACAATCCCCATATGAGGTGAAGTCATCCATGTAAATTTAAACACTATCATTGATTAGATCAGAAAAATTCCTACTTTTGCCCTTTGAAAGGTAACGGGGGCATTACAGAGACCAAATCGGAGGAATTGGTAGGCAAAGGTCCCCCAAAGACATGTGAAGGTGGTTTTATCCTGATCCTCAAGAGCTATTTGTATTTGATTGTATTCGTTGAATCCATCTATAAAGGAGAAAAACTTCTTTCTAGCTAATGTATCAAGGACTTGGTCAATAAAGGGTAGGGAAAATGACCTTTCAAAGTTTCTTTATTTAATTCCCTGTAATCCACACAAATATGCCTTTTTCCATTCTTCTTAGGAACAATGACCAACGGGGACATCCATTGACTATCCGATATCAGATAAATGAAACCCACATCTAATAGCTTCTATAATTCATATTTGACATTGTTTTTAAGGCAGGGTTCATTCTTCTCTGTGGCTACCTAACATGTCGACATTCTTCTTTAATGCATATGTGATGAGTGCATAAATCACCAAGGATGCCTTTCATATATGTATATCCCCAAGAAAAGGCTCATTTATGTTCCTGAAAGGACCTTCAATAACCATTTAGTTTGGGAGGGAGAAAGGCCAGGATTAATTTTCAATGTTTTCCCTAGTTCAATTTGTACAAAAATGTTGTCACGGGGTACAATTACAAGAATATTATCAACTTTTGTTTTTGGTTCAATATTTTCATGAAAACTACAACTCATGACGGATTCAAATAGCTGGCGGGTTGGGTCAAAAACGGAGTTGGGATGGTTGAGAAAGGTGTTAATGGCATCATCCTCTATTTCATCCTTAAAAAAAATAACCTCATTAATGATAAGGAGTGGTCTAACTTCTTCATTCTCAGATTCGTGCTCTTTCATAGGTAGAGATTTTTGCATCAAAGTAAATCTTGGTTTATCTGATGAACTTGGTTTGGCAGGGGGGTAAAGGATAAGATTCTTTGTAAATTCCCCATTGGCTATTACCATATTCGCAAACAAACACCCAATGTAAGCATCTGCGATCGCAAGCCAAGGTCTTCCTAAAATCAAAGGATGTCCACCAACTGGGAATTGAGTATGTAAAACTAAGAGATCGATAGGGTATTTCCATGAGTCTATTGAAATAGTTATATCTTCTAGCTTCACTACAGGTCTTATAGTAGACCGATCTAGCAATTCTAGGATGGTGGGAGTTGGTTTAAGGTTCCGCAGACCCAAGGTAATCACATTTTTAGAGGTTATAACGTTAATGGTTGCCCCTAAATCTACTAGTGCATTTGGGATATCAACCCCATTAATTTGTAGCATCAGAATTGGGTTCCCTGGATCTCCGTATTTAACAGGTATTGGCTTCCCCAGCATTATGTCTGATAATTTTCCCATAACGTGAATAGTGAGTGGATCCTTTGGTTTTCTGCCAAGTTTCTTAGAGCAATATTCTTTAATTTTTTTGGCATAAATCAGTACGTCCATCATAGCTTGAAGTAACGAGGTTTTGAAAAAAAAATTATGCATCTCCCCTAAAAAGTCGAATTCAGGGTGAGGAATTGGTTTTCTCAATGATAATCTCTGAGGATAAGGTGGACCAGTCTGACATCCTCTAGTAACAATTGTTTGTGAAGGGGTTTGTTGTTTCATAGGAATTTGTATTGACTCATCCCAATTTATTCTAATAGAATCTCTAAGTTTTGGTTCTAATACTTCACCATCGGTATGTTCAACAATTATTGGTGAAGTCTGAGTATTACCACCCCATGGTGGAAATACTATATGTAGGGAGGTTGAGTGTCTCAACCTATTGAGCCCCCCGATTTTTTGGATTTGGATTGGATTGAACAGGCAGTTGTAGATGAAGACGAGGATTACTAGTGGACACATTCGAAGGTAGTTGTAGTTGTTGTTATGGCATAGGTTGGGAGAATTGTCCTGAAAGAGGAGGAAGAGGTCCACACCAATTCTGGGACCATGAAAGGTTTGGACTAGATTGAGGGTACCATGGTTGCCAATGCATTGGTTATTGATAAGACTGTGGCCATGAAGGTGAAAAAGGTACATATTGAGGCCCAAAAGTCAGATTATTAAAATACTGAGAACGGTCTTGAGGCATACCTTGATTCATGTTTTATGGCCATGGTTGCCATGGTTTTTTTGATCCCATAAAATACATTTGATCCATTTCTTCATTCGTTCCTTGAAATATTGCCTTCAACCCAGGAAGATATGGATAGGTGCTAGTAGAATGACTATGTTCACATATCACACAAGTCTCGATGGATATCAATGGGCATTCCTTCAACAGATGCTTCTTCTTGTAGTGAGGATAGAAAATGGACATCGCCTTCTCTACTTATATCTGCTTCTATTTTTCCTATAACACATCCAATTGTGATGATAGTGTGCTCAGGATATTGGTTCTCACATTATCCAGCAAGTTCCCAATCTCTACTTTTGTAACTCCACCATTGGATGCCTTGAGAATTCGGATCCCTTGCTTATGCCTTGCAACCCCTCGTGAACACTTGATGCATAATTTGTAGATGACATCAAATTCGTCCTGTGATATATCTCATTTCCCTACCACATTTAATAGTTCTAGAGATTCCTTGCTGAGTGCCCAGAGAAAGATTATTTTCAAAATATTCTTATCCAAATCACGATGGCCAGAACTCTACAAACTATATTGAAAGCGCTCCACAAATTTCTCCATGTTCTCATCCTCTTTCTACATAATCTTAAATATTTCTTCCTTCACATCTCAGAATTTGCAGTAGTCATGATATTTCTCAAGGAAAATCATCTTCATATCATCCCATGTAGCAATAGATTTCCCCCTAAACCCATAAACCATCTCAAAGTTGTGCCCTTCAAAGTAGCGGGGAATATCTTCAATTTCTAAACATCAGAAATATAATCATACCCCCAACAAACAACACTGAATTCAAGAACGAATGTGTTTGAATCCTCAGAATAAATACCATGGAAATTAGGTAATGTTGTCAAAGGAATAGGCTTCATAAGCACATCACCTCTGATATCTCCAATTGGAAATTCGATCAAAGAGGTTGCAGGATCCATGAAAATCTGCCAATACCCACTTGGAATCTCAATAGGTTCTAGCTCTGGCTGTTCTATAACAGGTTATTGGGGTTTTTTAACATCGTTCCCTTGATCAAATGGTGCAAGTAATTCCCTCAAATATTCTTCCTCTGAACTTGCAATATGCAATTCCTCAGATCCTCTACTTGCTACTTCTTCTTCCCTGAATTGCACTTTTGTTATTTTGGAAGGTTCTGGTTGTGAAATTGATTTCCCTCCAAATCTCGTGTCAGATCTCACCCTAACAGTAGCTCGTGATGATGCTCTTGACTTAGCTCTTGAAATGATCTCTTGGATGTAGGTATTTCTGTGTAGATCTCTCCCTCTTCTTTTCGAGGATATTCCTCTGCCCATTTTATGTGTATCTATGTTCATATAATTAGGAAATAAAAGGAAAACATTCAAGCAAATTGAAAGCTCAAGACTTGGATCAGGGTACGAAATTCCCTCCCTAGGACGAGAGAGTGGCCCCTAAAAAGAAAGAAAAAAAGAAAATAAATCAATCACAAAATTAAGCTCAAGACATGAAACAGGGTGACATAAAAACTTCCATTCCTAGGACGAGAGAGTGGTTCCTATGAAAAGGAAAACATGAAAATCAAAGAAACAAAAATGATCTAATGCCCAGGACCTGGAGCAGGGTGAAAAATTCCCTCCTTGGGACAAGAGACCAATCCTATGATCAATATTGGTTGTACTTTTGTGACCTTAATAGCCTCCCCAGCAACGATGCCAAAATTTTGGTGTTCAGATATGAATCATGCAATTCACCCAATTCCACATTAATTTCAACCCAGGGCTCTACGATTATTTCAAGGCTATAATGCAAAGTATATGCAGGCCACAGTTTCCCTACCTAGTATTGAACATTCAACTATAATCTTCATTGTTTCCCTATGACTACACTTCATTGATTAATGATTCATAACGACATGACAAGAGGTATACCTATGTAGTTTCGAATGTGAATTGATCAACAATGGTGTAAAATGGATACAAGAAACAAGGTAAAAATGTGGGTAAAAACAGGCAATTTCAGCCACCAACACTAGATACTCATTTTCGGAGTATTTTGAAACAAAAAACAGGCAGAGAAGATAGTTACAAAGACAATGTAGACTAGATAATATATGAGGTCTAAAAAAATTCTAGTATCGTATGTGTTTATTGAACATTCAATGCAATCCATGCTCTTAATGTTATAAATCATTGTCACTTTTGGACAACTTGCCAGTTTGTCTCAATATACTTTATGGAAATGAAAAATAGTTTTGCATTGAAGGATCAAAATTGCAAGAAATTGATCACAAGTTATATAGATTCAATCTGCATAGATTATAGCATTTCTTCTATTATCTTATTGACTGTTTATTTGAATCATTTGTTTTTCTTCTTCACTTTCACTATAGTTCAACTAAAATACGACATGGAATTGTAAACCACTTTTGACATTGCTTATCTGATGGACATGATGTTGCTTTACATTCATTGCATACATAATTGAATCTTGAATACCTTCAAGATCTTCATCATGTTAATGATCTTGAAATGTACTTGAAAGGATTGTCTGAACCTTCTTCTGTTTGTGCTCCATCTACAATTAGCTTATGGGGGGATGCATTTTTTGTCAAATGGTTCTCCAAGTGGTTGTTAGTTCCAGTCAATGTTTATCTTTTTACAAATGGTCAGGCATATCTACGGTTAAATTCAGACATTCATGGATATAATATAATATTTTTCTACATAACCAAAATCTTGCACGTGGACATTTTGAACCACTCTTGTTACATAGCACAGTAGATAGTGTAGCTTCAATAAATAGAATGATTGGGCCATGCTTTTCCCATATCAATTCTCACATGGACAGTTTGACATATTGTTAATTGAGCAAATCTTATTTGAACAAGGCTTCACGATTTATCGACAAAATTTCAATGATTGTCATGACTCTTTGTTTGAGTCTATTTGCATGCATGAAATTTCCCCAAAGGAAGGTGTGTGCTTCATTTGAAATTCAAGTGGGTTCTCACCCAGTTATTAGATGACTAACTTCTTTAACAAAAGAATATTGTATTTGACACAAGTGAAATGGAGCATTAAGTTTCCACAACATTGAATACTAGAATTACATTGGTTCTATATCTGGATTCAAATTTTTCATGTGTGGTAAACCATTTAAAGTGTGAAAAGAAACTAGAGACATGACCAAAAAGTTATCATGAAGACTTATGTCTTGTGCATCTTGGTGACCTAGAAGAATAATTTGGGAGAGATGAGGTATGCCCAATTGAAAATAACATCTCTTTAAAAAGAATAGTATAATGCATAAGTAACATACTTAGGGACATTTTCAATAGTCTCTCATCCCATTACTCAAGCAAAAAGTCATGAAAAAAGATCTAAAAGGCTCAACAAATATTGTAATATCTAAAAAAGAAATGTTAAAAGGATCATGTACAAAAGGCATGATGAACTCATGAATAATTTACATTCTTCCTGCCTAGAAGTCCAAGAAAGGATCATCCTATGATAACTTGAGTAGCTTTGTAGGTTTCGACAGCTTAATAATCTTTTTAAATGCCTTTAAGGTTAGAGGTACTAGAGTCCTTTTAACTCCATCTTGACCATCCTGGTTTTTCGATTGAAATTTCATGCAAATAAGTAAACTATTTCCATGAAATTAAATACCTCAAGGACACATGCAACATTTGCTAGTCCCATGGTCCAAATTCTATTATTGTTCATATTATTTGGTGATAGGTTCAAATATCACTAGTATGCAATCGACCAGTGAAATTTTTGTGTATGCGAGTAAGCGAATTGAACGTGTCACTGTGAACTAGATCTCTCTTCTTTCTTGTAGCCATTCATTTGTTGTACTTAGGGAAATATGTCTTGATTAATAGAGCCCTTTAGTGACTATTAGTTTTTAACTCCGCATTCTTCAATGAAATTACTAATATAGTTTGATTCTCTCTTTCCATTCCCTTGGTTAAGGAAAAATAATAAGTATAATTTACTAAGAATGATCATGCTTTGTGAGGAGTGATAAGGGGAATATCCAAAAGTATGATCTCCATCACATCGCTTTTACATGGAGATAAATTCCCTTTATTTATGCTTTAAGTGACCTTGAAACAAGAAAAAAAGGGAGCAGGAGAGTAAAGTTGGCAGAGTGATTCCTTGACATGTGATACCCATAATTAATGTTAAATAATGACGAGTGTGAGTGAATGAATTGTGTGGAGTCCCATATTGTGTGTAGGATGAGTCTGTCCAAATATATGATATGTTGAAGTGGAAGTGTGGTAGAACAAATGCAAAGAGAAAGTGTGCAAAAAGGAAAATTGCAGAAGAACAACGTGCGGAGAGACATGCATGAATTTTCTCCACACAATGGAAAATCAACTAAGTTTTGTATGTAAAATAAAGAGTGTAGAGAAACTTAAGTGGAGTTATTCAATGGAATTTATTTTCCGTAGAGGAATAGACAATATTTTGGGTCAATAGGATTTTAGGAAGACATTGAAGCTAGAAGAGTTCACTAAGTAGTTGAAGTTTTCTGAATCCAATGCTTTTCTAGACTCATAGGGTGGTGTAATGAATATATTTCAAGTATTTATGTTGCATTCTTCGTAATTTCCATCCAACTTATATTTTATTGATATCTCTATACTCATCGAACGTTATAGAGATTTTTTACTAGTTATTTTCCTGAGTCATGGGACATGAAACTACTGCTAATGTACCTAGGTCAGTTATGTACATACTTTATTTTTCTTTCAAAAATGGTGTCATATTTAACGGGGCCAAAGTCATTTTAAAATACATTTCCTTTCATTTAGTTAATTTTTTCAATACCCAATGATTCTTTATGATCACCTACTTAGTAATGGCCATTATTTCTTTCAATTCATTCCATGAACTACCCCACAAAAGCAATTTGAATCATGACATAAAGTCAATGCAATTCTAGCATCCCATCTTGTGGAGGCATAAGCTCCCCTTCCATTTTTATCAAGTTTGGGCCCTATTTGTCAAATAATTCATCCATCTAGTTACAAGGTAGGAGCCCAAGAGAATATCCTCAAATGCCCAGTTTCTTGTGGGGAAAGGGGATACCTGAAGAAAAATCAATACTATACTCATAGTAATAGAGGTTGGATAGAACCTCTCATTTAATCCTTTAATTCTAGTTATACCCTTGGTCTATATAAACACACACACAACACCAAGGAAATTAGTCTTAAGATCATCAAATCTTGTCTTATACATTGTATTCGTTGTAAAGGGAGGTCCCCCCCGTCCTCTCCCCCCCACCACAAAAGTGGATTGTAATTATTGGTTTCCTATGATTTTTAAGTTGCAAGTTTCATAACATAAAACATAGGGTTTTGCTAATTCAAATGCACCATTTTGGCATGTTCATCATATTTCTTTAGGGGATGATTCAAACTATGATATTTTGAGAATATATGGGAGATATTGCAAAGTACATCTATCAAAATTTAATATTTTGATTCATTATACTTTCATAGATACACCCTATGGAAGTTAAGGTTTGTGAATGGTCCTTAAATCAGTTTCAAGTGAGTGATCTTGGAATTTTTGTTATAAAATTTTTATTGGGAAGTTTCATATGGTGAAATTGTGTCCAGATTTATAATGTATATCATGGAATATCTAGTGAATATTTCATATTCCATTTTACAAAATTTAGGATATGTACCCTATGGATGTTTGTGAATGGTCTTGAGATCTGTTTCAAATGAGTAATCTTGGAATTTTCACTATAATTATTTTGTGATGGTTCGGAATGTGAAACTATGGACATACTAAGAAAACATATAGAGGTATGTGTGGTAAAAGTTTCATATTTTTTTTTGTACCAAAGGAATTGACAATTGGGTTGGGCTCATAGTCAGGTGACATGGGGTCAATTTCGGCTGCTACCACTATACCTCTAGAGCATGTGACATTCCTCCTCTCAATAGACAGAGTTACTCCTAAGGGATTTGAACCTTAGATCTCTTATTTTACACAATACTTCATATCATGACGATTACCAATTAAGCCGCCCCCCTGTAATAAAATTTTGTATTTTTATTTGCTATACTTTCATAAATATACCTTATGGAAGTTAGGGTTTGTGAATGATCCTTAAATCAGTTCCACACAACTGATCTCATAATTTTCACTATAATGTTTTTCTAGGACACTTTAGACTATGAATTTTTCAGAGGTATGAGTAGACTTACCAAATTACATAAGGCAGAAATTTTAGAATCCAATTTGAAAACTTGGACAATGGCACACTTTACAAGTTCACTTTTGGGAACGAGTAAAAAATTAGCAAATTTTGGGAAAGTTACAATGACTTTCACATGGCACAAAATTTTGGTCAAATTTTTGAAACTATAGAGAAGACATATCATAGTACTACAAAACAAATTTTCATATTCAAAAGGCTCAAATATATATCAAGGAAAATGTCAGGTATCTAGATAGTCTCCAAATTAAGGTTCTTGAGGTACATAACTTACAAGTGATATAAATTTTGATTGGAAGGTCCATTATTTTAGTGACTAAAAATTGTGATAAATAGGAGTACTATTATTATATTCTCACATGCTTCCAAAGAAATATCTAAAAGATACTAAACCATTTAAACGTCTTCAAGGCTTATCCATGACACA
The DNA here is from genome assembly GCA_000404065.3 of Pinus taeda. Lineage (NCBI taxonomy): Eukaryota > Viridiplantae > Streptophyta > Pinopsida > Pinales > Pinaceae > Pinus > Pinus taeda. The sequence continues at coordinate 38,182 of APFE030660636.1, read as the reverse complement.
TGAAGAAAGAGAAGATTTCCAATGTTGGGTAACTAGGTTGGAATGCCAAGTGTCATGAATGCAAGAACTAGTTAAAAGGGGTATTGAACACAATATATATGAAAATTAGAGGAAATGGATAAGAATATGAAATAGTTGGAAGAAAATGTAGATGAAAATAAAGAATAATTTGATAATAATATGAAACAGATGGAATAAAATATTATAAAAGTCGTAAATGGGAGGTTCCTTAAAATTGATAATGCTTCTAAAGGAACTCATGAAAATAAAGGAAGTAGTCATGTAAATAACTTGACAATAATAATAATTTATCAAGTGGATTTAACTCTAGTTATGTAGATACTCATGGATGGTTTCCTAATGGAGTGAACCATACAAAGATTGAATTAAAGATGTTTAATGGAATAGAGGTCTTTACCCAGGTGCACCAGATAGATCAATATTTTGAATTGCATAATATGATGGACGATAAGTACATTTTACTTTTATATTAAACTCTATCATTGGCATCAATAAGTAGTTAACATGAAGCCCCATTCTTATCATTATACTTGGGGTTTATTTATAAAATACCTAGAAGCACAATATCTTTAACTTGGGAAAAAGACCCCTTGAACCAATTCATAATAAGCAAGTACCTAGGTGATATTAAAGATTATAATTTGGGATGTCAAGTTTTTTCCGCAAGGGTGGATAACATAAGTGATGAACATTTGTTGGAATATTGCATGGGTGGATTAAGAGAATACATTAAACATGAGTATTTCCTAAACATCCAAAAAAAATTATGGAAGGTTTGTAATTTCCTCGTCATGTTCAATCCAAGAATAAGGCTACACACATGTAAGTGGTGCATACACAATAAGAGATAAAATTTGGATTCATAATATAACCCTACCTCAACCTACTCGAATATCACAGAAGTAAATGGAGGAAAGAATAGAAAAAGGAATATTCTTTTGTTGTGCCAATAAATGGTCAAAAGGGCATAAATTTCAAGAAACAAAAGTATTAACTTTGGAAAATAATGATGTATATGGAATGGAGGCATATTCATAAAGAAGGAAGAAGATGTAAACTTAAAAGAGAAGGAATCAAATATGGAAATTGTGCACAACATCGATTCAAACAAGTGTGAGATATCTACTCATGCAGCTCTCTCTTAAAGGATGTCATGTATTATACAAAAATATTGGAAATACCTAATATTGGGAAAACATTCATATTTATAATGTGATGCATCAGGGCAAGAAATTATAGTAATGTTGACATAAGAAGGGCAACCACTGGATTTTGAAAGCAAAAAAATCGTAGGGAAATATTTGGTGAAATCAACATATGAAAAATAAATGGAAGCAATTATACATGCAATAAAAAATTTTGATAATATATTATTTTGATACACTTTAAATTCAAGATAGACCATGATAACCTAAAGTACTTTTTGGAGCAAATACTTCCATCAAAGAGAAACACAAATGGGTAGCAAAAGTTAAAGAGTTTGATTTTGGGGAAGGACAATGTGGTAGAAGATACTCTTTCTAGAATAGAAGAAGCCTCAAAATTATAATTAATTACATCTTCTATTCTATTATTATTGGAGGAAGCTTTCCATGAACAGAAAAATGGAAACATTACTAAACAAAAAGTCCATTGTATAAAGGAAGGGATGAACTCTATGGAACATTTGGAGTGGAAAGGAGATATACTTTGGTACAAGGGTAGGATATTTTATTTCCTCAATTAAAGTTGAAGCAACAAATACAATGGTAGTCTCATGACTTTCCCATGGCAAGACATGCAAGGTTCCTTAAAACATATCAAAGGATCACAAAATATTTTTTGGAAATGAATGAAGGAAGATATTCAAAAAATTGTAAGTGATTGTTGGTTTTTCCAAATAAATAAAGGAGAGATAGAAAAATCTCTAGGGTTACTTCATCCATTACACATACCTAACCAAATATGGTAAGAGATATCAATGGAATTCATTATAGGGTTACCAAAATTTCAAGGTTAAGATTTATTTTTTATGGTTGTTGATAGACTTACAAAGTATTCACATTTTTTATGAATTCAAAGCACATATAGAGAAATAAGTAACAAGAGTGTTCATGAAGGAAATTTATGGACTTCATGATCTTCCTAAGGTAATAGTAAGTGATAAGCTTCAAAACTAGCATGTAATTTTTGAAAATAATTTGGAACATTACTGGAACAACACTAGTGATGAGTTCAACATATCCTCCACAAATAGATGGTAAAACAAAAATAGTTAACAAATGTTTAGCAGGTTATCTATGATGTTACTATTTCGATAATCAATCTCAACGAATGAAGAGCCTTCTTATGACAAAATGGTAGTATGGTACTACCTATAATACATCCACTAAAATGACCCCATTTGAGACTCTTTATGGATATACAACTCCCAGTATCTCATCTTTTTTTACAAGATATGTTCAAAGTACAAGTAATAGAGTCACAAATGGAGAATAATAAACAAGCTTTCACAACTCTTAGGGAAAACCTTCAAATGGCTAAAAATAGGATGAAGCCACAAGTATATCAACATCAAAGTGAAAGACAAACTAAGGAGGGTAATTGGGTATTTCTAAGACTACAACCTTATAGGAAATCTACACATAAGAAAAGAAGATTTATAAATTAGCATCAAAGTTTTATGGACCATACAAGATTATTTACAAGATTGGAATAGTGACATATGAGTTAGAATTTCCTTCTTCTTGCATTCATAAAGTATTTCATGTATCTTTCCTAAAGAATCTTGTGTGAAAATCTATTATAGTGCAAATAGAACTTCCATAATTAGATGGAGAAGAAACGTTGATTCTTGAACCAGAAAACTTATGGATTGATGTTCTTTATCTCGTTAGAGTAGAACTATTATGGAGTACCTAATCAAGTAAAATAATATGCCTCTAGAATAATTTTCATAAGAAAATGATCAGTTCATGGAGAAACACCCTCAATTACAATCTTTGAGGGAAAAGAGTTTTTTTAAAAGAGGGGAGTTATGTTAAGGTCATTGGGGCCCATATATTAAGGGCTTAATAAGATTCTATTAGTTTATCTTATATTAGTAGGTTAGCTAGAGCCTTTGTTTGTACCCTTCGTCTCCTATATATACCAAGGAGAGGTAGTGTTAAGATCATCAAATCTTGTATTATACATTGTTTTCATTGTAAAAAGGAGGTTTCACCCTCAAAGTGGATTCTAATTATTGATTTCTTATCATTTTTAAGGTGAAAGGTTCATGACAGACATGAACTTCATCTTTACGCATATAAATGAAGTTTTTGTCCATACCATACTTGTGAAAATTTCATATTTGATATTCAATCATCTATGTTCTTCATGGTTTGTGATTTCCAAGACTATATGTCATGTTGATTTGGAGTAAGTTAAGGGTGAATATATAATTGAAAAGATATAGGTGTACTTGTTTTTTTCAATTGTCATAAGAGTTTTTAGATCTATTATGTGCGTGATATAAATCCCAGGAGGGTTGAAACTTATTGGAATGCATTGCTATCTTTTGTCTTGAATTTCATAGTGGATTGTAGTTGTTAAAATTTTAAATATAAGCCAATACTACTATTATTGTTTTAATATTTGATAACATCCCACAGATGAAAATTCACAAGGTTAAGATCAAGGAAACCTCTTATTAAGAGGCAAAAAAATTGTTAAAAATTCACAATTAAAAATAATTAGAGTGATGAGATCAAATATTTGAAGCCTCTATATTTCTTCGATTCATCAATATTTTTGTCAAGCATGACAACAAAAAGTATGTTGTTCCATAGATTTACCCTATTAAAGATGAATACCAAGGCACCCAATGGAGGTCGATTAGACCTCCTCACTTTAGTTCCTAAGCTAGCCCCTTGGAATGGAGGGGGTTACCCTCGACATATTACAATTGATATTTTCCCCAGATTACTTTAGAACAATCACTCAAAAGTGTTTATATTTTACATATTAATGATAGTATGCAAGATGAAAAGTGAAGATTTAATAATAGAGAGGAAGTTTAAAGAACTCAAAATAAAGTTTGAGAATCAAGGCTTGCCACAACAAGTTTTTTTATTCATACGACACATATACTTAAAACTTAGTGAATGAAATATTTAAAGGAAAAATATGTCTAACAAATATTGTAGGTATTTGATAGCACAAAGGAACACAAACACATTAAATAGTAATACCATGTATTTACCTTAGTAGTGTAATAAGATAAAAACACATAGAAACATTTTAAATACTAAGTAATATTGTGTATTTGTCTTAGTAGTTTAATAAGAGGAAAACACATAGATACATGTTAATACTAAGTCAAATGTATATTTTCCTTAATAGTTTAATAAGAAGAAAACACATAGAAACATTTTAAACACTAAGTAATTTAATGCGTATTTACCTTAGTATTTAATAAGAGAAAAAGACATTAAGTTGCACCAATAAACTTATGGCATGCATGGAAACCATAAATCGACCATCAAACTTAATGGTTCAGAGTAAATGTAGATCTTTATAACATTGATTATTTAAGAAATAAAATCTTTATGATTGATGAGTGATATTGTATACCTTTCTCATATAAGAATTACAAAAGGAATCACTTCCTAAAACCCTAAATCATCAAGTTTGAATTTATAATAATATTCATTCTTTACGAAATAAAATTTGCATGACTTACGATCGATAGTGTGTATCGAGATCATAAAAAAAGTTCAAAAAGAAGTGAATTCTTAAAATACTAATTTATAGAATGATGTTCAAGATAGTCATTGAGTAAAGGTAATGAAGTCTTTCAACATTAAATTTACTCATGATTGTAACCAATATGCAATTATATAGAAATAAGAAAAAAATTGGAATACATAAGAAGAGTTTACAATTATAAAGAAAAATTAATAAAATTTGTGTGGTGGAGACAACTTCGCTGGTTAATCTCAAACTACTCTATCAAAATTTGACCCATCGACATGAGCATGGTCTCTTTTCTCATGCATAAAAAAATCCCCCTTGCTTTAATAGCTTCTAGCCTATCCCCCTTACTTTAGTAGCTTTTAGTCTTTTTATTTCATTCCAAGTATATTTATCAATATGTTTTATAATTTCTCCCTAAATAACAACCTTAAGATTAATGGTAATTTACATTAATAAATCTCTTGTAGAATCCATTAGTGAAATTAATTATTGCTTTGTTGTAATTTATTCCAATCATGTTAAAATACTTCTACTCGGAATAGTTAATCCATCTCTCATTAACCTTCTTGCATCACATAAAAATGAGAATTAGTTCTCTAAAAATTATGTATTTATTTAAAAATGAAATAAAGTACAATTATTTTCTTGCCTATTTACATTGCTATTTTCTTAGAATAATCTTGACGTAAAACTACTTTGGGTACAATATATACTTTACGTTTCTCTTTTTCGAATTTCAACCAAAAATGGATGGATGGTTTAGGGTTTAGGGTGAAGAGCTATGTGAAATATAAATGTAATGTGTGAGCCCAATGTATCAAAGGGTTGAAAATTAACAAGATTAACAGTGGTAAAACATGTCAGGTATAAAAATGTCAGGAACATAACCTTTTGAATTTCACCCGATGAGATATCACCCATGTGAATATGTAAAGTGAGTTTGGTTTTGAAATAAGGGTTCTATTTTTATTTACTTTCCACTTTTTATGGGCACTATTATTCATTGATATTTTCACATGTATTATTGTTATAGGATTATTAATGACATTTAAGAGTGACAATCAATCATTTGGAATAATATTATTATTGTTTAAATTAGTATTAAATGTATACCTTGATTAATAATATTATTATATAATAAAACAAGTATATATAATAATATACATATTAATTATTGATATATAATATTAGTTAATATGGTTTGTAAGGTCTTTTATAACATTAGTTAATATAGTTTGTAAGGTTTTTTATAATATTAATATTACTCATTATTGTTAAAATACTTTCAAGTTTATCCAATGATTAACCTTATTATGTGATTTGAATTTGTTCAATATTTGCATCATTGTTATGTTCAAATGTATCGAAGGGGTGTAATTATGATTACTGACTTTAAATAATTGAGATAAAGGTTAACTAAAGGATACATTAGCATAGTCAAGATGGGTTTTAAGAGACAGAATAAGGCTAGTGATTATAGGATGAAAGTTTAAGTGAAAATAATTCGTAGAGATAGTCTAATGTAAAGAGGGTCAAATTGGGCTACAACAACTATTATTATTTTTTTAATATTTGGTAACATTCATACGGCTGAAAATTTGCAGTGTTAAGATCAACGAAACCTCTTATTAAGAGGTCAAATTTTGGTTTACATTAAAAATTCACAACTAAAAAAAATTCTAGAGTGATGAGATTAGATATTTGAAGCATCTATGTTTCTTCAATCCATCAATATCTTTGTCATGCACCTCCCATTTTTTAACTAGTCTTTGGACATTGTTTTCCACCTTCTTCACCTCAAATGCAAGATCAACAAGGTTTTCATAGAGAAATACATTGATTCTATATATACATTAATTGGATCTCCTATGTATTAATATGGCATTCTTATTCAATCAATTTTTACAATGAAGTATGGATTTTTCATTCTTCCCAAGCATACTCAATACCATTGGCCGCGTGACCTTAGGTACTTGCTCAAAAAATTAAGGGTTTATTCTCATCAGCTCTAGATTATGTTTAATCACTATATTCCATGGAATGAGAGGAGACATTAGTTATGGAAATTGCAAGAGTTAGAGTCTATAGATATTTTCCATAATATATATATATATATATATATATATATATATATATATATATTATATAATATTATATATATATATATATATATATATATATATATATATATATATATATATATATATATAGATATATATATATGTTCCTCTCTTCATGCATGAGGTGTTGACTTTCAAATGGTATACCTTACAATATTCTTCTAAAACCAACCAATCAAATTAATTACCTATTTCTTTGAGCCCTCTCTACCATGTGGAAGCATTCACCATTGTGAAACCCCTTTATATTTTAACACATGCATATGATAATTAGAATATGAGTGTATTCACGTTTAGTGGTTGGGAAACCCATCACCATATGGACACATAGGGTTACTCATTTTGAATGCAAGCCTGAAAGTGAAATTTCGATACCTATTCTCATATTAATAGAATGTCTCATTTTCTCAAATATTAGGAGAGCTTACCTTAACCATTTTTTAGATCTTCCAAAGGTCATACAACCAAGCCCTATCAACATGGGGGCCTCCCTAAACAATCTCAATAGACAATGTTATTGGGCACCAAATCTGCTTATCTTTTCCTTACCTTTTCACCCATCCTTCCATCCTTTTTACACCAATTGATATGCATTTATTGTTATAAACTCATGAGGTAACCCTTCTTTCTTATGTCTCTTGGAATATTTAATTGATGAAGTAAAGTCACGGGGGTTTTACCTATGCGAACTACTAAAACTTGTTATTTCCACATATTTCGGTGAACAGGTATCGCTTTCACAACATGTAGCAGCAGTTTCGCGATTCACAGCATCTGTTCAGCAACACTGTGACAACATAACCAACTCGCAGCTATTTTCAAGCTTATTTTGGATCGTTTCTGTTCTCGCTCTCTCAGAAATTAGTTGTTGTTCTGAACTGTTGTATATTTTGGGCATTTAGTTGCCAGGTTTTGGGGAAAATGTTATTACCCATGTATTGTATAAAAAGGGTTTTATTCATGTGCAAAGGGTTAGCCACCTAGAGATATGCATTGTAACAACTTTTTTACAAATTAATATAATACAGACAGTTTTGTTATTCTTTCCTTAGCTGTAAATTAACGCAACCCTGATCAGATAGTTGTGCCCACTCTTCTGATCATGTGTTGTGTATTTCTTCTGTGTATGTTGTTTTACTCTTTGTGTGTTTATTCTTATTGGTGTTACAAATCTCTATTGATTACTGTGAATTCCTTTTAAGTTTGCAATTTATTTTCCATTACTGTTACGGCGATGCTTTAATTTCTTAGTCATGAATCCTTGGTTGATGTGAGATTGTAACCTTTGCCCTGCATATACCTTGCGCGTTTCCTTGAAAATTGTACTCACCTGGATTGATGAATTAATGTCGGAAATGGTTGAATAGTTTATTCACACTCAGACACCAACATTTTGGCGTTGTAGTCGGGGAAGGCTAACAAGGTGCGAGACATGATCTGTATTGACCAGAGGATCAGTCTCTTGTCTTAGGGAAGGAACCGCTACCCTATTCTAAGTCTTGAGCTTAGTATTTTGATTTTTGTTGCTTTCATTGTTTTTGGGTCGAATTTCTTGCTTTGGTTAACTACTTTGAATTTTTTGCATTGTTAAAACCCGATCTCTCGCCTTGGGGAGGGAATGGTTCTTTGACACCCTACTCCAGGTCTTGAGCTTTAGATTTCCTTGTATGAGTGTTCTTTTCTTGTTCAGTTTCTCGTTCTGGGGAGGGAATGGTCTTTTGACACCCTGCTCCAGGTCCTAAACCCTAGATTTCTTTTTAGTTGCTTTCTTTTCTTGTTTGCTAAAAATCAATCTCTCGTCTTGGGGAGGGAATGGTCTTTTGACATCCTCCTCTAGGTCCTGAGCATAGTGGCTTAATTTAGACATTTTCCCTCTCACCAACTTGCATGAACAGAGATTCGAATAAAAGGGTAGGGGAAGAGCCCCAAATAAGGGAGGATAAGATTTGGGAAGGAATACTTATATCCAACAAATCATAGCAAAAGTTGAATCAGAGGCACATTCTCATGTTGTTGTAAGGCCAGCTACTCGATCAAAATCTAAGGGACAATTTGTAGAACAGCCAGTGTTATCTACAGTACCCCCTATTGATTCAACACAGCAAACCCTTCCAGCAGTAGAAGAGGTATACAACAATGTACCTCATGAAGGACTACCACTGCTGGTAACAAAGGAAGAAGAAGTTGCAAGCAGAAGATCTGAGGGACCAACACATTCCAGTAGGAGGGAAGAAGTTGCAAAGAACAGGTCTGAAAAATCAAGCCATTGTGACAGGGAGGAAGAAGTTGTAGGGGTATTCATATCACCAAGGCATAAAGGGAGTGTTGTTAAAGCAACTCAAACTTCTGTGATAAGCTCCCTTCCATCATTCCTTACAGAACCTGCTGAAATCCCTATTGATTATTGGAGGGTATTCATGGCACCCACGACCTCTACTATTGACTTCCCAATTGAGGATCTTGGGACTAGTGCACCAGTGAAGCGCATTCCTTTGACAACTTTACCTAGCTTTCATGGGCTAGCTTCTGAAGATTCTAACACACTCCTATTTGAATTTGATATTATGTGTTGGATATATGATTACAAAACCGATGCTCAGAAACTGAAAATCTTCCCTGCTACATTAAAAGGGATAGCCCTGTGATGGTTTATGGGTATAGGAGGAAAGGCTATCTCCACATGGGATGGTATGAAAACCTCTTTTCTGGAGAAGTATCAGTATTACTGCAAATATCGGGATATTAAGGAAGAACTTTTCAAGTTCATGCAAAAAGAAGATGAGAACATGGAGGACTGTGTGGAACATTTTAAATGCATGTTACAGAGATCAGATCATTCTACCTTGGATAAGGACATTTTGAAAATTATCCTTCTCCAGGCCTTTCAAGAAGACTCTATGGAACTGTTAAACATAGTAGGAAAGGGAGACATATCAAAAGAGGACTTTGATACCATCTGTGAGCTATGCATTGAGTGCTCAAGGGGATTTGCAAGGAATAAATAGGGAATTCAGTCAAAAAAAGTATCTGGTGGGGGTGTCATGAGGTAGAAATTGGAAATATGTTGGATAATTTAAGGATTGATATCCTGAGTACCCTGTCTGCACAGATGGATACATTATAAGTAAAACAGAAACAAATGGAATTGGAAAGGAATATGGCTATATTTTGCCGAAATGCATAAAGAATCATCCACAAAGTAAATGTCCATTGAATTCCGTTGAAGAATGTGCAATCTACAAGCTGAGTCATGCAACCAGTTCATGCCCCTCCTTGCTAGGATTGAAATTAGTTTTTTAAGGGACAAGTGAAGAGATGGACCAACTATATCTTATGGGATCCAAAAAACCATGGCAACCTCAGCCACCAAATGTAAATCAATGTATGTTTCTGAATCCATCTCAGTATTTCAATAATTTTAATATGGATCCTCAATCTATGCCCTATCCACCTATGTGGCCCCAATACCAATTTCCATCCTAGCAGCAATGGGTTCCTTAAACTAGTTTGAATTCATCATGGACATCGAACTGGCATGGACCCTCTCCTCCTAGGAAGTTTCCCTATTCAATACCACAATAGCAACTTTAATGTCCCTCTAATGTGCCTCCTGGTAATCAACCTGTTCATCCTCAACTTCCTACCCAACCCAATCCGAATCCTACTAATAAAGAGGCTCAACACGCTGACACCCTCAACCTACCTTCATACATCATCTCCACCACAGAAATTTATGAGATGAATTTGAGATCTGGGTAGGTAATAGATGATCAACCATCACCTGTTATTATTGAACAAGTTGGTAGTGAGGTGAAAGAACCAGTTGAAGAGGAATGGAACCAAGTTAGTAAAAATCGAACATCTCCTTAACTGCTAATTACTTAAGAACGCCGAGCTGACCCGCCTTATCTGGAAAGATTTTCCTTGAGTAAACAAATCCCTCAAGCTGAGTTTGACTTGTTAGGGGAGTTACAAAATCTGTTTTTCAAGATCCCCCTGTTATAAGAGATGAGGGATGTACCTATTTATGCAAAAACTCTCAGAGAATATTATGCTAAAAAGCATAGGAAGAAATCAAGGGACCCACTCACCATTCATGTGATGGGAAAACTATTAGATTTTATGATGGGAAAAGCTATGCCTATGAAATATGGGGATCCCGGGAACCCAATTCTAACTGTGCAAATGAATGGAGCAGAAATTCCAAATGTGCTGGTAGATTTGGGTGTTGCCATAAATGTCATTACTGTTGAAGCTATGCATGCACTAGGTCTTCGAAACTTGAAACATACACCTATTTTGTTAGAGCTAGTACATCGATATAGAGTCAAGCTGGTAGGGAAGTTGGAGGACATTACAATCTCAGTTGATTCATGGAATTACCCTGTGGATTTCTTGGTGCTACAAACACAATCCCCAGCTGGTGGCCATCCCCTAATTCTGGGAAGACCATGGTTGGCAACCATAGATGCTTACATTGGGTGTCATTCTAGGCATGTGGTTATCTCAAATGGGTAGGTTACTAAAAATCTTGTGTTGTACCCTCCTGTAGAACCTAGCTCATCAGTGAAGCCAATTGGCCGCAAGAAACCTCTACCAAGGGAAGAGTCTGAACCTGAAGATGAGGAATTAAGACCCTTCAGCTGAAAATAGAAACACAAGATGACATAATTACTACTTTCATTAGTGACCTCTGTTCTGTTTCACATTCGAATTGGCAAATTCTAGAATCTGCCTTGAGATGTGAAATGTAGGAAAATATTGAAACAACAAATGGATTTGAGGAACTTCCCACAACGGTGTCCCATGACAGTGTTTCTGCAGAGATAGAGCTAGGGAAGACCCTAAATATTAATCCAAATCTGTCAAAATCCCAGACCAAACATCTCCTAGATGTTATCTAAAAACACAAAGAAGCCTTCGCTTGGGACTACACAGACATGAAAGGGATGCCTGCCAATTTATGTACCCATCATATATACACCAAAGAGGATTGTTGTCCTATAAGATAGCCCCAGAGGATAATGAACCCCACTCTGGAAAACATTGTCAAGGAAGGACTTCAAAAGCTACTGGATGTAGAATTTATTTACCCCATTTTGGATAGCCAATGGGGTTCCCCGTTGGTGATTGTTCCCAAGAAAAATGGTAAATGGCGGATATGTGTGGATTACAGAGAATTAAATAAGGCAACACAGAAAGACCATTTTCCATTACCATTCGTTAATCAAGTCTTGGATACTTTGGCTGGGAAGAAGTTCTTCTCCTTCCTGGATGGATTTAGTGGGTATAATGAAATCCAGATAACTCTTGAGGATTAGGATAAAACCATTTTCACGTGCACTTGGGGAACTTTCGCATACCAGGTCCTTCCATTTGGTCTTTGTAATGTGCCTGCAACATTCCAAAGGGAAATTCTATGGATTTTCTTTGATTTGGTAGATGAAAATGTTGAGATTTATATGGACGATTTTACTCCATACAAGGATTCATTCAAAGAAGGGCTGGCAAATCTAGAAAAAGTTCTTGAAAGATGTAAACGGGTGAATGTCTCTTTGATTACAGTAAAATGCCACATGATGATGGAAGAAGGAATAGTATTGGGACGTTCTTTCAGTTGCTGGGATTCGAATGGATTCATCTAAGATAAAGGTAATATTTCACTTCCCAATACCCAAAACACCCACACAGGTATGTAGCTTTATCGATTGTGTTGGTTATTATAGGTGCTTTATAGATAATTTTGCTAAGATAGCAGATCCACTTTTTCAATTGCTGACAAAAGATGCAGGTTTTGTGTGGACAGATGATTGTGATGCAGCGTTTGTGAAAATCAAGGAACTTGCCTATAGAGCTCCGATCCTTTGAGGGCTGGACTATACATTAATGTTTCATATTCATGTTGATGCCTCTTGAACAGCAATTGTGGCAACTTTGGGAGAGCAAGTGGACAAGATGCCATATGCAGTTTACTATGTTAGTAAAAACTTGGCTCCTGCCGAGTTAAACTACATAGTGTTTGAAAAAGAATTTCTTGTTGTCATCTATGTGATCAACAAGTTTCGACATTATATTACCATTTGTACACACTGATCACAAAGCAATCAGGTATCTGATGAATAAACCCATTATTGTTAGTCGTATTATGAGATGGCTATTATTACTTCAAGAATTTGACATTACATTGTAGATAAACCAGGAAAGGACAATGTGGTTACTGATTTTCTGTCTATACTAGATAATAATGCTGAAGGTATACCCATAGAATATAGTTTTCCAGTTGAGCATCTCTTTGCAATTTCTACTAACACTTCGTGGTGTGCATATATTGTTAACTATCTTGCTATAGGTAAGGTACCTTGTCACTTGTCATACAGGGAACAACAAAAAATTATTCATCATAGTTCCAGATATTCATGGATGGCAGGGTACCCTTTTCACACAGGGGTTGATCAGTGAATTACACTATGTATCTAAGGATGACATCTATGAGATATTGAAGGCTACCCATGATGGCCCTTGTGCAGGGCATTTTGCAAATAAAACGACAAGCCATAAGGTGCTGGAAATGGGATATTGCTGGCCTTCCATCTTTTGTGATGCTCGTGACTATGTCTGAAGATGTTACAGTTGTCAATGCATGGGGTAGCTTGGAAAATCAGATGAGATGCCATTGCAGCCCCAGGTAGTCCTTGAACCTTTTGAGAGGTGGAAAATTGATTTCGTTGGACCTTTTAACTCACCTTATCATCAAAAGGTTCACATTTTGGTCTACACTAATTATCTGACTAAGTGGGTGGAAGTTAGGGTTGTTGTGAAAGCAACAAAACAAGTGGTTGCAGATTTTCTTTTTGAAGAGATTTTTTCTCGATATGGTACTCCAAGGGAGATCGTTTCAAATGGAGGGGCACAGTTCATATCCCACATGATAGTAAGGCTTATGCAGAAATATGGGGTCAAACACAAGGTGACAACTCCTTACCACCCCTAGGCAAATGGATAGGTAGAAAGTACAAACAAGGTATTAGAAAATACCTTGACAAAAACGGTAGCAAGCCATCATCAGGATTGGTCTCAGAAACTTCCAGAATCTCTCTAGGCATACAAGACAACATGGCGGAATAAAACCAAGTTTTCACCATATGAGTTAGTCTATGGGAAATCCCCCTTCCTTCTTGTAGAATTTGAGATCAGCATGCTCTTAACAGCTTTGGAAGTAGGATTAGATCTATCAGAGGCCCAGGAACACTGGTTGGAACAGCGCAACAAGTTAGATGAAATCCGTTCAGTGGTTTTCCAGAGAACTACTGCTATTCAATAGCAGAGAATGAAATGGAACGATAAATTTATCAAGAACAAGGTGTTTCATATAAGAGACTGGGCAGTGCTCTATGACTCTCGTTTCAAAGATTTTTAAGGGAAGCTTCGCACTTGTTGGATGGGACCCTATGAAGTAGATGTTGTGTTTGACAATGGAACAGTCAAATTGGTTACAATAGATGATACTTGTACTTCTTTCTTAGTAAATGGACATCGTCTGAAATTATACCACCGTCCAACTTCTAAGGATTCCTTCATCAAACATCTCTCTGATAAATCTGGTTTGATGGTTGTTGGTGTAGAGAATGTTCTCTCTGCCTTCTGATCTTTCAAAATAATAATAATAATATGTTGTTACTAATTACTTGTTTGTCTTTTGCAGGGATAATGATCAAAATCTGACAAGGAGGAGCTGAAAAAAATAAAATAAAATAAAAAATAAAAAAATAAAAAAAAAAAATAAAAAAAAAAAAAAAAAAATCAAGTAATAGTTGGTGCTCTTACTCCACCATTGTTGTTACTCTGTGGGTGTTGTTACTATGCCACTACTGTTATTCTTGAAATTTTTCTAAGTGTTAGACATTTTTACTCGTCCGTTGTTGTTACTCTGTCGGTGTTGTTACTCTACCACTGTTGTTACTCCTGAAAATTTTTCTAAGTGTCAGATGTTTCTCCACCGTTGTTTTTACTCCATCAGTGGTGTTACTCCATTGTTGTTGTTACTCCATCAGTGATGTTACTCCGCCATTGTTGTTACTCCTGAAAATTTTTATAAGTGTTGGATGTTGTTACTCCATCGTTATTGTTACTCCATCGGTGTTGTTACTCCACCGTTGTTGTTACTCCATCGTTATTGTTACTCCATCGGTGTTGTTACTCCACCGTTGTTGTTACTCCGTCGGTGTTGTTACTCTACCACTGTTGTTACTCCACCGTTGTTATTACTCCATGTTTTGGAGAATTTTGTTTCTACAAATAAATACTAATTCCCTAGATAAGTAACCATATCTAGAACAATAGTTTAAATCACTTTAGCCTTTTCCTATAAGCAACAGATAAGACAAAGAAGATGAGAAGACTGACTTGTAGTTCTGCTTTCCTCTTGTCTCCTTCGTATCGATCCTATCACTCCTACCTGTACTTAACACACTTGAGAAGTACCTGTAAATACAAACAGAAGACAAAGAACCGATCAAAGCAAAAGATCTATTGAATACAAGTAAATGGAATCAGATACATTTCACACATATAAGCATCATATGACAATACAAACATATGGGAGAAAGGTTCAAATACTTTATTGAATAGAAGAAGGAAGTACAACCATTGTGTCTGATTCAAAGTCATTCTTCTAGCTTGGATCCCATCCACATCACATCAAAAGCATGACAAACTTGTAGCATTACAATACTTGCT
Source organism: Pinus taeda (assembly GCA_000404065.3). Taxonomy (NCBI): domain Eukaryota; kingdom Viridiplantae; phylum Streptophyta; class Pinopsida; order Pinales; family Pinaceae; genus Pinus; species Pinus taeda. The sequence goes on along the minus strand of APFE030660636.1, from coordinate 22,589 downwards.
TCAAAGCCAATTCTCATAGCAACATTATCTCCTTACAATTCAACATAATCCAGCCCTTGATCACTTAGACGAGTGGTCAATTTATAGGGAGATGAAGGAGGTTTTGTCATAAATAGTGGTATTGAATGGCCTTCCATACTTAGAATTAGTTCCATGGAGTAAGGGATGTGAGGATAGGATGCATATTAACTCATTCCTCATCCATTTTCAATCTCATAGGAGTTGATAAGTGAGGGAACCTTCTAGATGACTCCAAAAGATAAGAATATTCCCCAAACCCTATGTGAATTTCGCTCAAACGTGCCCATCACAAGTGAAAGGAGACTAAGTGCTCTGTAGAGCACCCTGGCATGGACTCAACTGCTCTGCAACACACCCTTACATGGGCCTACTTGCGCTCATCCCTCTAGAGGCTATCTCAGGATGTCTTCATGTCATGAAACTATCTAGGAAGGAGACATTCAAAAGGGTGACTTGTTTAGGGAATGTAGCAACTAAAATTAGGGTTTGATGAGCCCTAAAACATTGATCTGGATGATGGGAGTGATATGCCCAAATGGATCTATAACAGCTACCACCTAAAGCATGAAGTTGAAAAATGCAAATGTCGAATGAAATGCTTTACGATATGATGAGGAGGTTTCGAAGTGAAAGGTGACCTATGTCAATTACAATACATATATCATGATTTTTAATTTTTACATGAATTGCTTAGGGAAGGCATACCCATGCTCAGCATATAAACTTTCATTACATATACATAGACAGTCGTCTATATATATATACCCATGATCGCAATGACCATCAATGTAAAGCCATTGTACATATGATTTAGTACTCCTAAAATCGCAACCCAGATGGATGAAACTAGATCCAGGATCTTCTATCTCATTCAATCGTTTGCTCAAGTACGAGTCTAACCATGTGAATATGTGATCTGAAGTCGAACACAAGAAGGCACCGTCTAATTACTAGCCAATGATGTAAGTTGTTAACAGATGCGAGAGAAATCGCCGATAATGATAATGATCCTCAAGGTACTAAAATACATTATGCATGGTGTGAATGGATGATTTGATGTCAACCTAACATTGGAAGCGTGAAACCTGCCATTGATGTATGCAAGCCTCAGGGTACTGGAAGGTTGTTTCTAAGTCAACTTCTTGGATAATGTGTTGATGTCGACAAGAAGCGACTCGTCGCAGGAAGGCATTGATGTATCCCACATCAATGACACGAAATGAGTGTAGTGATTTTGGAGACGGAATTTGATTGACGACACAAAGTTCAGGAATGGCAGTCATGAAAATGAAGGTTTATGGTATTGCAAAGGATGAATTTTGACTAGATGACTTCTCTTGAACATGTTGGCGACACTAAAATGAATTGGTAGAATTGACCCAAAACAAAGTGATGGATGGTATGATAGACCAATGGTATGATAACCATCAAGTTGATAACCCAACCCAAATAGTAATGATGATGAAGTGAAAGTGTAGAGCGCCTGCTACCGTAAAGTGGTTTTCCCCTTTTTTCCATTTTCCCCAGTCATCGCTGACCATTACCTCTTTATTTTTATCAAGCTTGAGGAGGATAACATATGCTTGTTGTATAATTCCACCCTTTGGGTGAATCCACCGCTATGTGATGTTTTAACAAGTCTAGCAAAGGTGAAACTCGGTCTTGTCTAAATGGACAAGTTTTTCATTATTTGATGTTTTAACGAGTTTAAAGACAAAGATAACTCAGTCCCTTTCATGTTTAGAGAATTTGAAAAGGGACGAAAAGAAAACTCCACAAGTTCGTTTTCGTAGATTTATCTCTCAAGCCCAAAAAAGCATAAAACAATACAAGGGAGAACCTATTGACCATGTTTGATCAACGTATTCCTTTTTTGTAAATAATCTATCTCATTCTGGAAAAGGGTTAAATTTATAATGAGTAGTTGTCGTTTCCAATTTGTTAACGAGTTGAAAAGGACAAGTGCTCAGCAATATTTTCATATTTCGAGAGTCTGAAAAGAGCTTAAAGAGGACTTTGTTTTGAGGAACAAATGGTGTCTAGGATAGAAACTGGTTCCAGTGATGTTGGAACTTCTCAAAACATGTTTATTTATGTGAAGAGGCTAGCTAATAAGACCACTCATTACAACTATTCCTAAAAAAGGGTAAAACAACCAAGTGAAAGCATATGATCAGCCAAGCAGATAGTGATGATGGAAGGAGAAAAACCAAGGCTAGTCTGACGGAAGAGGTTGATAGAATGGAAATCACAAGGGTTAAAATGGAGATGGGTTCATTTTTACAAAAGCTTGAACCATAGGGAACTATGCTTGGATTCAGTTTCATGTTTACACAAGCTTGAAACAAAAAAGTGTGCTTGACACTGGTTTCATTTTTACACAAGCTTGAAACGAGGAAATTGTTTGCTTGAAACTGATTTCATTTTTACACAAGCTTGAAATGAGGAAAAACTTTGCTTGAAAACTGGTTTACATGCCCCTAGCATGATGACTCAATTCTAGGTGCATGCCCCCCAAGCTTGATTTCATTCACCTAAGTAGACTACTCATGGCTATCAGGTGGATGGAATGAAGGTTCATTTACGAGATCAAGTGAAAGACTCGACTGGGATTTTATGATATCTAATCAAATACTCGAATTGGAACTTGTTTCAATTTTTAATGAGGTTGACACAAGACCAGGAACTATCCTCATATTCCTTGTTTCATTTTTTAACGAGCTTGACATAAGTCAAGGAACTCTTCTCATACCGTTTGTTTCATTTTTTATCGAGGTTGACACAAGAATAGGAACTATCCTCATATTCCTTGTTTCATTTTTTAACGAGATTAACACAAGACAAGGAACTATCCTCATATTCCTTATTTCATCTTTTAACAAGGTTGACACAAGACCAGGAACTATCGTCATATCCTTGGTTTCATTTTTCTAACGACGTTGACACAAGACTAGGAACTATCCTCATACTCCTTGTTTCATTTTTAACGAGGTTGACACCAGACCAGGAACTATCCTCATACTCCTTGTTTCATTTTTTAATGAGGTTGACACAAGACAAGGAACTATCCTCATATTCCTTGGTTTCGTTTTTTAACAAGGTTGACACAAGACAAAGAACTATCCTCGTGGGAGTAGTTTCATTTTGTAATGAGGTTGACACAGTAAAAGAACTATCGTCATATCCTTGGTTTCATTTTTTAATGAGGTTAAAACAAGACAAGGAAATATCCTCATGGACCTATTTCAGTTTTTAATGGGGTGACACAGTAAAAGAACTATCCTCATATTCCTTGTTTCATTTTTTAACGAGCTTGACACAAGACAAGGAACTATCCTCATGACCGTTGTTTCATTTTTTAACGAGGTTGACACAAGATAAGGAACTATCCTTATATTCCTCGATCACAACTCATAAGAGGTCATGACTTCCAAGAGGTTCTCATCAGATGGGAGAACAATGTTCTGGAAGGGATTCATAGCAAGGAATCCATTAGAGAGATCTGGTTCCAATGCCCCCAATACATAATGTACAACATCACTGAATTAATCATCAGTTTATGTAGGCATGGAATGGGTTGCCACATAATTAACCTGTGGTGGGGATGATACCATTGGGACAAAAGGACCATTAAGGGAAGATGGTTGACTGGAAGCCATATTTGGACCAGGAAATGAAAGCTGGTCAACAGTGATAAATCCGCCTTCATGCGGGAAACACATCACTCGAAATAGTGTTGAATCAATAGCTCCCATGTCATAACCATAGTCGCACCCAAGAAGTAAATTGTAATCTAAAGGGCCTGGGACTACCATCACATTCAGATAACCAATTTTTCCTCCCAAAGTAATAGGCAGCTGAGGAAGGATCCCTAATGGTTGACTGGTTCCTCTATTAAAAGCCAACAAATTCTAGGTAATAGGCACAAGTGGTGGCGAACCGAGAACTTGTCAAGCAGTAGAGGAAAGGATACTCACTAATGCGCTTTCATCTATAATAGTGCCAAATACAATCATATTACAAACCTGTACTATGATTTGGAAAGGCACATAAGAAGCAAGACGGAATCCTGCCAGTCTATTCCAATCAAAGGAAGTGACTAGACTACTTGAAGGGGGTACCATAAGAATGGGAGAATTATCCCCTTGAGTTACAAGAATGGGAGGATTTTCCTCCTATCTTGATGGAACAGGAGGATTTCCCCCAAGCTCATTTGAATCTGAAGAAACGAAAAGAACCTGAGTGGTATCATATTCACTCTCTTCAGGAAAGGTACAATTAACTGAAGGTGAACTCGAGTCAACTGTTACCTCGACCTGTTGATTTGGGTCGGGTATAGACTCATTGGATTCACATTCAAAGAGATTTGGTTTGACCGAAGGTTGATTTGGATCAGTCACTTTATCAACTAGTGAAGTATTAAGGGAGAGTCTCCTGTAACCAGATGGAAGTCACTACAGAGAAGCAGGACGGTTATCCAACACTTTTTTGGCTTCATCCAAATAGGGACAAAGGTGAATGGGGTGATTCCCTTCACATAACCTATAGGGAACTGTAGAATACCTCCCAGTGAACCAAGAACTATGGGCAAGAAATCTCCCCGAATGTTGTGTTCGACATATCATTGTGTACAAGGCGGCCGACTCAATTACCTAAGGATGGCTAGCAACCTAGTGTTTTCCTCCCATATATACCTAAAAGTACGTGGAGGCCCAATCCGTATAATCATTGTCTAATGCAAAACCGCACAGTGAAAGCATTCCCATATACTTTACGTACTGTAACATTGCCCTATATACCCGAAGGTACGTGGACGAGCTACGATATACTCATGTACGTGGAATGAGGTATCACACTCGAGATGTCTTGCAGACAAGTTAGCAACAACTACTTTGTTTTATGACGTCAGAACATGTCTTTAGCCTAGAACCACTAAATGTTTTTCGTTAGGTGACAATGCTCCATTAGGTAAATTCAGATAAATTTTAAGTTCATGTTCTTTAGATTTTGCCTTTCAAGGTTCACCACGTGATGTTTATTTGCATTTCCTAAAATGCAACTAATATGATAACCATTCTCCTCATTCAATTGAACAATGAAAACCTAGCTACTAGGGATAGAGAAATCATATTTCTTTCGATCAAAGAGCAAAGAGCACAATCTAATGCAATTTCCATACATTATTCCTATGAGCACACACAAACCTTTTCAATGCAACATGCATGTATTTCTTTTCAATTTCATTAATGTGAATGTGAACAAAAAGGAAACTGTGCACATACAATCAATCAATCTTTACCAAGAACGAAGACTTTACGAAAGTTCTATTTCTAAGGAAAAGAAGACTTTTACGACACTTTATTTCGAACAAAGATTAATCAACTATTTTCTAACTTTGACTATGGATCAATAATGAGAAAGAAAAAAATTAAGAAACATTAATCAATCAAGTCAAAGTAGTGCTAGCAAAGGAGACAGAAATTTGTTCTTTGAGACATGACATTCATTGATCAATCAACAAACAAACAAACAGACAAAAGTTGGCAAAATCTCATTCCAAAGGTGGGAAACTGACCCTAGGAGGATCAATGCAGCCCTAAATGGGAGACAGTGCACTTCATAGCACTGTTCATAAGCCAAGGGTGTTCTACAGCACACTGTTTCCCTCACAAGCTTGCACTGGTGACAGTGAGCCATTTCAAAAGGAAATTTTTCACGATTTTGACCAAAATTCAATGCAAAAGAGTTGAAATACAATCAATGAACACATGTAGGGTCTGAAAAAATGTCCTAGGAGGTGGATAAGATACTAGGAAGGATGATCTTCCCTAGCCAAGTCGCCAATTTGTTTTGGAGAATTTGGTATCTACGGATAAATACTAATTCCTAGATAAGTAGCCACATCTAGAACAACAGTTTAAAGCACTTTATCCTTTTCCTATACGCAATAGATAAGACAAAGAAGATAAGAAGACCTACTTGTAGTTCCTCTTTCCTCTTGTCTCCTTTGTATCAATCTTGTCACTCCTTCCCGTATTTAACATGCTTGAGAAGTACCTGTAAATACAAACAGAAGAAAAAGAATCGATCAAAGAAAAATATCTATTGAATACAAGTAAATGGAATCAGATACATTTCACATATACAAGCATCATATGAAAATACAAACATATGGGAGAAAGTTTCAAACACTTTATTGAATAGAAGAAGGAATTACAACCATTGTGTCTGATTCAAACTCATTCCTCTGGCTTGGATCCCATCCACATCACATCAAAATCATGACAAACTTGTAGCATTTTCTTCAAAGCCAATTCTCATCGCAACATTATCTCCTTACAATTCAATATAGTCCAGCCGCTGATCACTTAGATGAGTGGTCAATTTATAGGGAGATGAAGGAGGTTTTGTCATAAATGGTGGTATTGAATGGCCTTCCATACTTAGAATTAGTTCCATGGAGGAAGGGATGAGAGGGTAGGATGCATCTTAACTCATTCCTCATCCATTTTTGAGCTCATAGGAGTTGATAAGTGAGGGAAACTTCTAGATGACACCAAAAGATAAGAATATTCCCCAAACCCTATGTGAATTTCGCTCAAACTTGCTCAGAACATGTGAAAGGAGGCCTAAGTGCTCTGCAGAGCACCCTAGCATGGACTCAACTGCTCTACAGCACACCCTTACATGGACCTACATGCGTTGGTCCCTCTAAAGGCTATTTCAGGATGTCTTCATGTCATGAAACTGTCTGGGAAGGAGGCATTCAAAAGGGTGACTTGTTTAGGGCATGTAACAACTGAAATTGGGTTTTATGAGCCCTAAAACACTGATCTGGATGATGGGAGTGATGTGCCCAAATGGATTTGTAACACTCTGCCACTGTTGTTACTCTGTCGGTGTTGTTACTTCGTCGTTTCTGTTACTCCACCGTTGTTGTTACTCTGCCACTATTGTTACTTTGCCACTGTTGTTACTTCGTCAGTTACTATGTTGTTACTCCACTGCCAGGTAGGTTGCCAGGTACGTGTCTATTGACTCTTATGGATTCAATTAAAATATTCCATTAATGACACACATATGTGTCGTGTACTGCCACATTTAAGTTGGGGGGTTCCCGTCATAAAAAAACGACGACGCATTAAAACCATAATAGTGATACATCATTATCAAATCTAGTGAGAATGGTAACCCAAAAATTACGTGATTTAGTAATAATTGCCCAATGCATTGGAATTTGAATCATGTACGTTCAATAACCAATCGGTATTTTCCCATTACATCTGAATTAATCATTGTAATCATTTCACCACATTACCATGATTTTCTATTATTCTTTGTGTTTTTCAAAAATTTACAGGTCGCTTTCACCGCTTTTCACCCCGCACTCCACCATGGTGTCACCATTGTTGTTAACATGGTTGCTGCTACTCTCTCCCCAACATTTGACTACATCCAAGTGTTGTTATTGTTTCCACAGTAATGGGTGGGTTGGTTGTGCGATGCGAGTCAGAGGATACCACATTGGTCCGCAACAACAGGGAAGTATGGTAGATTGTCATCGATGCAGGTTGGGATGTTTATTTTAACAGGTTGCAGGGATTCGACAAAGGGATTGCAATAGAATTCGCAATCAATTTGGGTGAAGAGAGGTCTCAGGTCAGAGGGATAGAAATCCCTACCATAAAGGAGGCTATCGCAGAGGTTAGTGGATTTCCCCAACAGGGACAAAGCTGGTTTTCACGAAGAACCTCCCTCATGGAGTTCCTTGAGGCATTTCTGCAAGTTAGTGAGAATGTTGTCCAAAAAGGCTAGGGGTATGACTGGAACTCATTATCGCATCCATGGGGCGATGTGGCAGGTTTTGTAATTAAATACATAACTTGCAAAGGGCACTACACCATTGTATTTAAGTATCATTTTAGGGTGTTAGCTCTCCTTCGATTTCCACAGTCAAAGGTCATCTCGTTGAACATGTAGTTCTTTTTGTTGAAGAGCCTCTAATTGATTGTGCAGTCTGCTCAGCGTTCATGAAAAGTTGCAGCTATTATAGCTGCTAGAGAAGAGGAACCGGAAGGAATGGAGGAGGAACTAGTAGAGGTTGAATACATATACCAAGAAGAGCTAGAAGAGATGGAAATGGAGGATGAAGAAAGGGAGCTTGAAGTGGAAGAAATAGTCAGCCTCGACTGTGGAGCCGATGGAAGAAGAGGTACCAGATCCAGGAAGGCTTGAGATGGAAGAAATTGTTAGAACCACAGCCAAGGTTGTTCCACAAGAACCATCCTCGACTGTGGGGCCAATGGAAGAAGATAGACTAGGGGAGGAAATATTTGAAACAAAAGAAATTATTATTACCATGGTCGAGGTTATTCCATAAGAACCGGCCTCGATTGTGGGGCCGATGGAAGAAGATGAACTAGAGCAAGAAAGGCTCGAAGCAGAAGATACCGTGGAGCTGAAGGAGGGAGGAATCATGGATACGATGGATGAGGTTGACACAGTGATACAAGAGTCCACCTTTATTAGCGATGTGCCAGAGGGGACAGTGCAGGCACCATCTACTCAGGAAGTGTTGGATATGGGTGGTGGTGTCACACAAGAACCACCACTAACCCATCTGGTACCTGAAAATGTAGAAGGAATAAGTCTTGAGGTTAACATTGGTCCACAAGAACCAGTGTCAACCACGGGACAGGAGGCAACATAGGAAGGAGCCCCGAGCTAGAGCAGAATTGTTGCAGATGAAGGGAAAGAGCTCAAGGTTATAGTCGGTATTGGTACAGACCAGGAAGAAAACATTTTTCAGTTCCCTTTTTGTGCCTCCATTCCTAGACGAGCGAGAGTGTCTCATTCTCCCCGATGCTCAAAAAAGGAGGTTGTTGTTCCTCCCATTCTAAAGTTTGATGGGTCGGTTAGAGGCCCGGTGGCTGTTAGTCTGCTACCTGCTAACTCTCAGTAAGGTTGTTCCAAAGAACAGAGGGAGGAAGAACATCCCGCAGAAGAACAAGAACAGCAAGTAGGTGAAGAGGGAGTTGTTCGGGCAACAGGAGCCCTAGAGCCCAGAAGGAAGGAAGAAGCGGATGCTTCTTGTTCGACATGGAATCCCCCCATGACATGTCTTTGGGGCTCAAAGCCCAAATTTTGAGTTGTTATTGTTGCAAATACTCTGAAAATTGCAGGCGCGAAGCGCGAATTGTATGTTAGATTCATAGGGTTGTTTGCCCTACGTTTTGAATGTAGTTTCGGCCTACCCATGGTCCACGGACCATGGGATTGTATAAATAGATCAAGGCTCTAAGTTGTAAAGTAACCAATGAACAGATGGAATCTAATGGATAGAATAAGATAGAGAGCATCGAGCAAGAGTCTAAGTATCTTGGGTCCTAGTAGTAGGAAGAGGCTCTGCAGCTGAGTGCGCAGAGGCCTAGTAGAGTCCACAGCTGAGTGTGCGGACCCCTGCAGCTGAGTGCGCGGACCCCTGCAGCTGAGTGCGCAGGGTAGGGTTGAGTCTGTAATAGAAGGAAGAAAATAATAAAGAGAAGTTTTATCTGAATTTCGTGTATCTATTCTTGAGTTATTACATGTTTGATATCATTGGCAATTATTTTGTTTATTTACCGTGCACACTTATATGAATTGAAAATATTATTAAGTATAACTGAAAGTGTACAAATAAGCTAAGTTAATCTACTAATATCAGGCTACGAGTAAGGACTAGGTTAATAAAATTGTTCAGTCCTCGAGTATGTTGCGCGAAGGCAGCATCTCAGGCTTCGAGGTACAGGTAAGCACGCGTAGCGACGTGCACACAGGGTTGAACTGCAGACCACTTGAAACCATAAAACATATCCAAGGTGCAGAAAACTTGGTTCTAGCACCCTCCCATACAACTTTGGGTGAGACCTCAGTCCGCACTCCGCGAACTATTGCCGAAAGGGCCAGTAGTACTGGGATTTGTTTGGCTAAATCACATATGAACCTAGGTCAGGCCCCTGTTAGCCTCCTATACCAATAGGTTTCATCTTTCATGATTTTCTTGATCGAACTATGGAATATGTTCAAACCTTCTTTCTTGAGTAAAGGTGTTCCATATTCTTGAAAAACCAAAAAATCAAAAAAGTTAAAAAATGTAAAGAGGGTATACCCTAAAAGAAAAATCAAAGGGTAAGAAAAATAAAGTGGTCAAAAATAAATGAAAGAAATGAACCCCAAGCAAAAATAGACCAAGGAAAGTGTGCAAATTCAAATGCCACTACTACTTCATTTTTGTAATAAAACGATTGTGTGCATCTTGTCCAACCTTTGTCACAATTCATGAATAAGTCAAACTGTTTAAACTTGGCTTACTCATATTTCAATTTCATGTTATCGATTAGAGAATAAATATCTGACCAAACAGTTTAATCTTGGCAGATAAGTAGATAGTTAGAGTTAATAAAAGGTGCTCA